>JAJEJO010045813.1:0-68744 GCA_020662805.1 Glaucomys volans | reverse complement strand
TTTTTTTTTTTTTTTAGCAAAATGAAGAGCTTAAAAATGTTCCTAACCTAAAGCAAGTTACTGTTCCTTACAGGCCTAGGAAATCCGACAGCCTATTGGGATTATCTATCACATAGGTAGATAGGATGGAAGGAGGCCTCTGGATTTGCCCATCTGGGTTTGAATCTTGATTCAGCCCCTTATTGAGGTCATCAAAACTCTGTCTGGTAATACTATTTACGGTTAAAGTAGGGGAGGAGGGGCTAAAACTCCCACTCACTAAGATGACTGTGCCAATAAAATAATGCATGCAGTGTTTACATCCCTGGAGCAGTAAATGTGCAAAAGAGAGGCAAAGAGAGGCGAAGAGAAGAGAAGAGAAGAGAGAAGGTTAATAGGTTGTTTATTTTTTTGCGGTGCTGGGGATTGAACTCAGGACCTTAGTGCTTGTGAGGCAAGCACTCTACCAACTGAGCTGTATCCCCAGCCCCAACAGGATTCTTTTATTTATTTATTTATTTATTTATTTTGGAACGGGGGATTGAACTCAGGGGCACTCAGCCACTGAGCCACACCCCCAGCCCTATTTTGTATTTTATTTAGAGACAGGGTCTCACTGAGTTGCTTAGCACCTTGCCCTTGCTGAGGCTGGCTTTGAACTCGCGATCCCCCTGCCTCAGCCTCCAGAGCTGCTGGGATTACAGGCGTGCAGCCACCACGCCCGGCCCAAGAGGATTCTTTAAAGGTCCTTTTAGCTGGAAATTTCTATCACCTCACCGAGTCTAGGAGGGTCCTGCACGGAACTCTGCGGCCCTGAGCTCGAGCTCTGGCTTCGTTCCAAAAGTTTTTTAGCCAAGTCCCCTCCTCACTGGGGCCCATGTCCCCACGGCGCAAGGAAGGGGTTGGGTGGTCTCTGTGGCTCGCCTCCACTCTGAAATTCCCGCATACAAGGTGGTCCCAAGACTCCGCCCGGTCTTCCGGAGCGGGGAATGCGACAAAGGGCTGCACCGTCGAGGGGCTGCACTGCGCTAGGCGTTGAGGGCGGGGTGGTGGAGGGGGGGAGGGCGCTGCCGGCGGGAAGGTAGCCGAGGGGCTGCCGGGATAACCAGCGGCCACTAAGCCCTCTCGGGTAGAACTCGGGCAGCAGCTGTTTACCTCGCTGCGTCCCTCCCGCGGCGGCCGCGGGCCGGCCAGGAGCGCGCCGCGCGATTGGTCGATCGGGCTGTCGATCACAGGGGACTTTCCCAGGGGTGGGGCAGCCTGGCCCCTAACACTTCCTCGTCTTCGGCTGCGTCCCCCTGCCCTAGCCAGGGAGCCGGAGGAGTGCCGCGGGGACGAGACCTGGCCTGGGTCTCTGTCCCGACCCTGGACTCGGGGCTGGGCGCGGTGAGCGGGGCTCTGTTCTTCCCCCAACCCCTCGTCCTAAGTAAGCCGGCCGGGCCCAGCGGGGATGGAGGGATAAGGGAGGCCAAGACTGGGGCGGTTCAGAACCTCGGTCGACAATGACCGGGCGTGCGGTAGGAGATCAGGCCGCAATAGGCTGCCTGAGTCCCGGAGCCCGAGTGCGCGAGGTCCGGGGGCGTCTCCTGGACAGCCAGGCTGCCGGTAGCCCAGCGTGGCGGGGGGCGCGCGTGCGCACTGCAAGGGGGATCGCGGCCGGGCGTGGCGTAGAGGCGTTGTGCTCTGTTGCAGACCCTTTAGGTGCAGGTGGTGCCGCGGCACTGGGCTGTTTTAGAGACTCCTGCCTACCCGGCCTCGGTTTTGTATTAAGTTTTGGAAGCAATGTGTACACGTAACGATGAGGAAAATAACTTATTGGGAGCTTTCCAAATGTTGATCTAACTGCTTTACTTGTTAATCTCTTTTAATTATTATATCCATCCTAATCATGAATATTATTAGCCCTCTTCTGCGGTTTAGGAAATCGAGGTCCTTGGATACTGGGTTCGCACAACTAGTGAGTTGCAAAGCAAGGATTTGAGCCCAGGCATTTGGCTCCAGAGGCTCTGCTATACCGTTTTTGTTAGAACATATTTTGCACACGGTTGGAGACATTCGTTTACATGTGCAGGGGAGATGTGGTGAGTTTCTGTGTGTGACTCAGGGGTGGAGTTTTTACTTTTGGTTGAGTTTTGCACTGTAGGACGGTGTGCTTGTGTGAAAGAGAGATAATGTATATGAAAATAATTGCATTATACATTCATTAATTGTGTGTAAAAGAGTGGGTGGGAATTTTGTGCGACTAGGTGAGAAACTGTGTTTTGGTAAGGGGAGGGAGGGACTTTTGTGGATGATGCAAAAGAGTCAGCAACATCATCCCCACCCCCTTACAGAATGACAGTGCAGGGAAATGTGTAGATTCCTAATGCATCATTTTTATTTCACAGTAACGTCAAAATAGAATTTAATCAGCTATTACTCATTTTTCAAAAAATGGGGGTGTGGTAGAGGGGATTTCGGCATCTGGTGAGAGGTCAGGAGGCTCCTGGAACTTTTTTTGATCTTGACAATGGATGTTGTATTAGGAGGATGGAATATTTATTAGTTCAAACTCAGCAACCCAGTGATATTGTATTAATATTCCTTTTGCAGCAAACTGAAGCAATGAAGAAAACAATAATGGTAGTATTAATAGCTTAAATTTATGAACACTTACATGTGCCAGGCATAGCGCTTTACATTCAGTGTTTCTTTTGGGGAGTGGGGAGCAGTACTGGGTGTTTAACCACTGAGCCACATCGCCAGCCCTTTTTTACTTAGAGTTGCTTAGTGCCTTGCCAAGTTTCTGAGGCTGGCCTTTAACTTGCTATCCTGCCTCAGCCTCCTGAACCTCTGGAATTACGGATGTGTACCACCACACCTGGCTCAGTATTTCATTTCTAACAACCTCATAGTAGTCTCAGTTTTGTTTTTTGGGTTTTTGGGGGGTTTTTTTGTTTTGTTTTGTTTTTTTGTTTTGCAGTGCTGAGGATTGAACCCAGGGCCTTATGCTTGCGGAGTCTCAGTTTTTAAAGAAACTAAAGCCCAAAAAGTTAAGATTTGCCCAAGACTAGTAAGCCTTGAACTTTGGACCTCCTTTTTCCACTGACCAAAGCTATTGTCCTGGCTGTTTGCAAAGAAAATAATGTGATCAGAGACTGGCCCTTCATGAAAGCATTTGATCATGTCCCTTTGGAAGCTACAGGTGGGAGTGTCCTGTGTTCTACATACTTATGTGACCATGTAGTCCCCAACCCATGGGTGTTCTATGGGTGTGGGTACAGCATGACTGAGGGTTGGTGCCTGCTCCTGGATACCCATACCAGGTCTTTTGGGGCCCAGGAAGCCGTAGGGTCTGACTCATACCCTTACCCCCAGTACTGCCTGTGACTTGGGGCCCGGATGTCCTGGTTGGGTCAGGCCGACCTGATTTGAGTGTGGCAACATTGTAGGAGGCTGTTTGTCTGCCTCCCTCCACTGGTTACTATTTTCCTCCTGCACTAGGTGTGGCTTAGCCACACCATGCCAGCCTGGAGGTATACTCCAGCATGCCCAGCTTGTTCTCACCCTGAGCCTGCACACCTACTGTTCCCTCTGCCTGGAAAATCTTTCCCCAGCTCTTCCCGTGGCTGATTTTCCTTATCTGTCAGGTCTCAGCTTAAATGTCACCTCCTCAGAGGGGCCTTCCCTGACCTTTCTATGCAAAGTACCCCTTTTTTTCACTTTCTGTCACATTACTGTCTTATTTTTTTCATGCTTTCATCAAGGTCAGAAATAAATTTGTTTATTTGTGAAAGAGAAAGCTTATGTACAAAACTTTGTGGCTGGCATCTAATCATTTTATTTATAATCTTTCTCTTTTCCTAGAGTATAATGAAGTGAAGGCAGGAACCTCTTTAGTCTTCCTGTGTTTGTCTCTGACATTGGGGTGAGGCTCTGCTGGGTTTATCCAGTGAAGGAAAATAAACTAGAATAACGGTGCATTTCACAGATGAGGAAAATGAGGCCTTGACACAGGAAGGTAGAATGAGAACCAGGGTCTACTTTCCCAAGGCATTTCCCCTCCTCTGTTAGTTAGCAAACATTTGCTGATTGCTCTCTGTGCCTTGTGCTGTGTCCAGGACACAGGTGTGTAAAGAACAGGCTCGGGCCTCCAGGAACATGTAATCAAGTGGGAGCTGTGAGCAATCCCTGGAAGGCATTGTGTGCCAGAAAGTGCCAAATGAGTTGCCTGGCATGCTTGTGACTGTGGTGTGAAGTAGTTTTGGGCATCAGGTGGTCTGGGGAGCTTCTGAGAGGATGTGACTTCAAGGGCAGACCCTAGAAAGATGATGAGATGTAAAATGGGGCCTGGGACTTCATGGACAAGGCAGAAAATTTGAAGTAAGGACCTCCTGGGTTAGGGGAGCTGACCAGGTAGGCTGGCATCAACCCTAAA
This sequence comes from Glaucomys volans, assembly GCA_020662805.1. Taxonomy (NCBI): domain Eukaryota; kingdom Metazoa; phylum Chordata; class Mammalia; order Rodentia; family Sciuridae; genus Glaucomys; species Glaucomys volans. Next base: position 64,348 of record JAJEJO010045813.1, on the reverse strand, counting down.
AGACAACAGGCATTCATTGGGAATTAGAGCAGTTGGTTCACAAACTTGAACAAGCATCAGAGTCACCTGGGGAGAGAGACAGGGCGGCACCACCAGAGCATCTAATCCAGTGGCTCTTTGAGAGCCCCTGGTGCAGACCTGGGTGGGGCTGCCTCTGCCATTCTGGGCCTGCGCTTCCTCACCTGTAGCCCCATACAACATCAGGGCTACCTTCTTAGGTGATAGATTCCTGAGACAATGTGTCCCAGACACTCAATGCAGGGCCAACACGTGGCCAGCACTTGGTGAATACCAGCGGCTCTTACTGTTAGGGAGGCTAATGATGAAGCTGTTGAAGGATTTCAGTAGAGGAGGATGGTCCTGTTTTCTGTGCTTCTGGATAACTTGCCTCCAGCCTTCTACCAACCTATGGATCACTGTCCTCTCTGGATGGTCATGCTTTGCTTTGTCTCAAATAGCTGTCCCTCTTTGGAGTGGTGGGAAATCAACTGTAGGAGGGGCTCAGAGGGCATATGACCTGAATGCCCTCCATAGCACCCTCCTCCTCCTGCTTGACCCCACGCCAGGGTTGGGGAGCTGACTACCTTATAGGCAGCCCCTTCCAATATTTTCTTTTCTTTTCTTTTTTGTGGTGTGGGAATTGAACTCAGGGCCGAGCATAGGCTAAGCATGTGCTCCACCACTGAACTATACCCCAAGCCCCCTTCAAGTGTTATTGCAGACATCTTTCCTTTGTGGGCCCTCCTCTATCTAGGTTGCTTCTTTCTACCTCTGTTGTCCTTCATTGCTCACCCGATCACTCTGAGGAAAGGAGGCAGTGGTGTGGCATAATGAGAGAATTATAGGTGGCCACCACAAGACCTGGTTTGGGCCACCCTCTTGTTGGCTCCAGCAGATTCTACACTCTCCCCCTTGGGCCAGGGCTTTCTGAGCCGCCCTCCTGCTCTCCAGTACCTGCCTGTCCTGTTCCTGGTCCTCTGCATAAGGAGAGTACTGGGGTCCTCAGAAGAGCTGCTGGAGGAAGGTACAGCTCCTAAGCCCAAGAGATAAGCCTGGGCAACCACCACAGCCATTGCAGGAAGTTCTCGATGTTCTTCCTGTGACCAGCCCAGGACAGTCACTGTTCCGATTGGAACAGATGACTGGAAAGGAGCAGCTGGCTCTTTGTGTAAGGGCTGTCCCTGCAGGACTGAGCACTTCTCTCCCAGAGACCTTACCCTCAGGCTGTTCCCAGAGAGTCAGAAGCCCATTGTGCCCGTGTGGCTGGTAAGCGGGGCAGCCCAGTGGGGAGTGAGGGGTGGATACTGTGGCAATTGGTCATGTCACCAAGGATACCTGCTCAGAGGCCAGAGCTGGTATTTTCAGGGTAGTCATGGGGGTCCCCATGAGTCACAGCCTTGATTTGGTCTCCATCCACCCTGCAGAATGCTTGTCCTGTTTCTGGAGGCATTCAGGCCCCTCATCCTTGGCCTTCATCACAGCCAGCTTGGACAGTGGTCTGGGGAGCTCTGGTTCCTTCACACCCTCACTTCTGCCTCTGTAAGTGCTACCTTTGCCTGAACCTGAATCCTGGGAATCAGTGACATTGAGTTTTAGAAAATACTACTGAGTCTTTAAGATAGAGAGGGTAACATGCAACACCTGGGTGCCCGCTCATCCCATTCAAGGTATGATACATTTTCCACACACCTGAAATTTCTCCCTGGTCACCATCCCAATAAGGAACAAGTATTCTGAATCTAGTATTATTCTCCTGTATTTCTTTGTTTTTATCATAAATGTGTACATTCCTAAACAATATAATATTGTTTCTTTTTTGTTTGTTTGTTTGGTACTGGGGATTGAACCTAGGGGCACTGAACTATATCCCCAGCCTTTTGTTTTGTTTGTTTTTTATTTTGAGATAGGGTCTCTCTGAGTTGCTTAGGGCCTCGTTAAATTGCTGAGTCTGGCTTTGATCTTGCCATCCTCCTGCCTCAACTTCCCAAGTTGCTGGAATTACAGGTTTGCTTCACCATACCCAATTGTTTCATGTTTTAAAATGTTATTTAAATGCTATCATGCGGTCGGTAGTCTTCCACAGCTTGTTTATTTTGCTTAATATATTTGTGGGATTCATCCATGTTTATTTCTTTAACTCTGGTCCACTCATTTTTTCACTGCTGTATGGTATTCCCTGATGTAAAAGTACCAGGGGATTAATTAATTAATTAATTATTAAAATATATTTATTTATTTTTCTCTTTAGGTAATTGTCAGCCCTTTGTTGTTGAAACAGGCATCCTCGGCTTTATCCTGAGTATCTCTCACCTGTCCTGCCTTTCCCTCCTTAGTGCTTTCATAGCTATTGTGGCAGCTGTTTGGGCAGCACTTCAAGGTATTCAAACAAGTCTATCATTTTTACCTGGTCTACCCACGAGAGAGACACGAGGAAAGTGAAGCCTGCCCAAGGTCACCCAGGGAGGGAGCAGAGCCAGGCTTGAATCTGTCAAATCCTCTTTCCACCATATTTGGTATAAGGGGAATTCTCAAAAACGGACGTCTTCCTTCTTTGAGTGGGGAGTTATAGGGTGGAATAAACCAGTCCCCATGCTGGGGACTGAGAGACAGAAGGATAGTTGGAGCCCCCCTACTGCCCTAAGGTTGGGCTTAATGCTCTCTCTCCCCATAGCTGTTTGTGGAAGTGATTCTTTCTGGGCTCAGGGAGGCTCCAGTCACTGGAAGAGAAGCCAGGCTCACTGGAAGGCTGTGTGTGCAGTCTTGTTGAGATTCCAGCCCTTCTCAGGGGGCTGTTGGTGACAGGGGAGCAGAGTTGGGACTAGTAAATGATGATCAGATTTGGATTTCACTCTGTTCCTTGAGGATGATGTGATGTGAGTCAAGTGCTGCACTTCTGGACTCTGCTGCCTCACCAGCAGAGCAGATGTCCTGTTCTGCTTCTGCCTTGCTATCATCAGTGCCGGCTCCCCTTACCAGATGCACCTCTCCTCTACAGTTGTCGATTCTCCAACACACAATTCCTTAGCTGGAAAACCTGTCCCCAGACTTGACTTCTTGATTTTTTATTGAATCCCTATAGGCATGACTATGCGCACAAAGCAGGCAGATGTCGAGGAAGTTTCCACCCCTTACCTGTAGCCCTCCAAAGTCATTTGGTGCCAGAATAATGGGTCCTTCTGATCTTGTCAAGCCACTTAAATTATTTTTAAAAATATTTTTTTAAATCTCCCTTTAAAAAGTTACAGAGTAATTTTGTGCTCTGTGGGGAGAAAATCCCCCCAAACTCAAGTAGTACCCAAAGTAAAAGGTAAGAAATGAAAGTTGTCTTCTCTCTCCTCCTTCTCTGCTTCCCCAACCCCATTATAAATTTAAAATTTAACTTTTTAATTGCATAAGAACCAGACTAGTTTTTCCATATAACAAGCTAAAATATTATAGGTAAAATAGAGAATTCTTTTGCTTTCAGCTCCTATGTCAGGTCCTTCTCTGGAGCTGTCTACTAGGAGCATTTTGGCTCCTAGTTTTCCTTTTTCTGCATATATATAAGATTTTACACACACACACACGTAGCGTTATTACTTTTTTAAAGATAGTGTCCTATTATATGTATAAATCTGCAATTTGCTTTTTATTTTATGGGCATTTTTTTGTGTGATTGGCATAGCAGTTTACTTCACTGTTTTGATGGCTATGTAGTATTCCATTGAGTGCATTCAACTAGTCCTCTCTTGATGGACATTGAAGTGATTTTTTACTATAACAAAGCTTGGTATGCTGATGCAAAGATCTCTAGGTGGCTCAATAGAGGATTACTAAATCCGTTGACAAGTCCTGTCCCATTAGGTAAGGGAAACCTCCTCAAGCACACTTTTCTGCAGCAGAACTTTGTTCTTGGCCAGTTGGACATACACGCATGCTGTCAGCATTATCAAGAAAGGACACTGTATTAGTCAGCCTTCTATCAAATAATGAAATACCCAAGATAATTATAAAGAGAAGAGGTTTATTTTCGCTTGCAATTTTGGAGTTCCAGTCCTCACTCAATTGGCCTCATTGCTTTGGACCTGTGGCAAGGTACCACATCATGGCAGGAACATGTGGCAAAGCCAAACTGTTCACCTTATCAGCCAGGAAGCAAAGAGAAGGGGAAAAGCCTGGAGTCCCACAATTCCCTTTAATGGCATGTCCCCAGTGACCTAAGTACCTCCCACTAGGTCTACCATCTCCAGTAGTGCCACCCTGGGGACCAAGCCTTTAACAGATGGACCTTAGGAAGACCTTCAACATTCAAACTGTAGCAGACACTTTTTACTGGAGGTAATCCATCTATATAAAAAGCAAATAGGCACCAAGGCTGTATCAGTAGAAACATAATTCTTAGAAGTATGGAGGTGAAAGTCCCTCTGTATCTGGCCAGGCAACTGACACCTGGAGTGTATGTTCAATTCCAGGATGAGTTTGTAGATAGGGCAGGGGTGTGGACTTGTGGGTGGGGTTTAGGGAGTGTTGTGGAAGCTAGTGTCTGTGAGGGACAGTGCAAGGAACAAGGTCTCCAAGAACATACTTGAGGTTCTAAATCTCTCCATAGGTGAAGGGAAAGAGGAACATTTATTTTGTTCCTTATTTCAGGAGAGCCCAGAGGGTAGAACACAGGTCAGTGGAAGCAGAACAAGGAGCACCCTGACTGCAGCCTGTGTTGGCAGCCCAGAAGTTGCCTTAGGGAATAAGTTGCAGAGGTCTGACTGGCTAAAGATAGCCAGCCAAAGCTCTGTGACTCCTCTGTGGACCCGATGAGCACAGGACTGAATGTCTCTGGAGCCTGCTTCCAGCCTGAGATGCTAAGCCCTGGTAACTTCACTTGATTAGAAGCAGACTGTGCCCTTGTTGTATACAAAGTTAGAAACACATAAAGCCAGAGACTGAGAAGCTGGGCATGTTCTGGCAGCAGAACTGGTCCCCTTCCCACCCAGAACTTCAAACTCAGCCTGCCTGGGCAGCAACAGGACAGTGGAAAGGGCACCAGTGTTGAAGTCTCACAGAGTAAGGGCTAGAATATTTGTTCTACCACTAACCAGCCTTGTGTCCTTAGGCAGATAACCTCTCCAAGTCTACTTCCTTATCTGAAAAATAGAGATGATGTTCTCTAGGCAAAGTGGTTAAAAGCAGGGGCATACCTTTCCTCTCTGGGTGGTAAGAAGAAAATGAGGTAGCGTGCATAATGATGGTAGTGTTTAACAAACTGTCACCTTCCCTCCCAGCTTTAGTTAGGTGTCCCAGAGGCCTTTTTTGCAGTGTTTTTAGCCAGAAGATGACCCTGGCTGACCTATAGCTCAGGAATTTGCAGGAGTGCTGTGGCCTGGGTTGGGTGCAGCAGAGTTCCCTCTGCGGTGGCTCAGCAGAAGGGAGGGGAGAGGACGGACACAGGGCAGATGTGTGCTGCTTCTGAGGGACACAGAGACCTTAGGCTGGCCTGGAGCCCTGGTGCATGACAGGGAGGAGGGCAGACCTGACAAAGGGCTGTGGACTTCCATAAACCCAGGATTTTTTTTTTTTTGGTGCTGGGGATTGAACCCAGGGGTCTTTGCCCTAGAGTACCTTGACTAGATCCCGCAGTTCCTGAGTTCCCATACTAACTGAACTGTATTCCTGCAGCCCCTTGATCCTTACTCTGATTGTCAAGTTGAGTGAAGCCCTCAACTCCTCACTGGGTAGGATGCTGGAGTGGGCTCCGTGAGTGTATACTGTTCAAAGTAGGGCCTGGTTTTTTTTTTTTTTTTTTTGAACTTCATATTTTTAGGGTGGTTTTAGGTACATAGCATTATTGAGAAGCAGGCACATAGATTTCGTACCCACAACATGCGCAGCCCCCCTATTATCAGGCTCCGCCCGCCCCCCCTCGCAGAGTGGTATGTTTATTAGCATTGACAGACCTGTGTGGACAAATCATCATCATCCAGTATCCTGTCGTTTACATTTGGGTTAAGTGCTGGAGTTGCACATGCTCTGGGTTTGAACAAAAGCATAACAACTTGTGTCCGCCATTATTGTATCATACACAATAGTTTCACTGTCCTGAAAATCCAGCCTTGTCTCTGATGGATGGGCCCAGGCCATAGTTTTCCCAACCTTGAAATTGGTGGGGAGGACTGGAGGTCATAAAATGAGAATGTGGGCAGTTTGCTTCAGTCTGCAATATGATTTCATGGTGGTGCACTTCCTGTCATCCTTGAATGGAATCCCAAGATCCTCCTCTTTACAATTGAAGGAAATGAGGCTCAGATGGCTCCCAGTCTTTCATGAGCACAGCACTAAGGTTCTTGGGCTTCTGGTAACCACGTCTTCACTAACTAAGGTGTTAGACCCGCTTTCTGCTGAACTGGGGCCAGCAGTTAAATGGTTATTTGCAGGTTGTCAGAAGTTAAGTAGAAGTCACAACCTAGCTTACCAAGAGGCCAGAGGAACCTGGAATACTCCATCAAAAGAGGGAGTGTTTGGGGAGAAGTCATGGCTGCTGGATCAGCTGGGCAGAGTTGAGGAGTTGCCCTGGCCTCTTGCTAAGCATCTGTTATGTGCTAAACACTGAACTGCATACTATATATTCATTATTATTATTTTGGAAAAACAAATATATGTGCCTTGTTAAATAAATCAAATCATCAGGAAGTAGAAAGTGAAAACTCTCCTCCAGCCATGCACTTGTTGTTTTATTTAATTATTTTGATCTTACACCAGGTAGGTTCTATTTTTTTTGGCAGGGGCGGAGTACAGGGAATTGAATTCAGGGGCACTCCACCACTGAGCCACATCCCCCACCCTATTGTGTATTTTATTTAGAGACAGGGTCTCTCTGAGTTGCTTAGTGCCTCAGTTTTGCTGACACTGCCTTTGAACCTGTGATCCTCCTGCCTCAGCCTCCTGAGCTGCTGGGATTATAGGCATGCACCACTGCGCCCAGCAAGGTTCTATTTCTGTTTTGCAGATGTGGCAACTGAAGCTTAGAAAAGGTGGGTGACTGGTCCAGTGTCCCATAGCCTGCAGGGTGGACAGAGTGGGACTAATGTGGGTGAGGCCCCAGGTGCAATATCTGAGAAGGGCTCATTTGCACCTGAGCACCTCCTTCAAGTATCCTTGACCCTGTGCTCTGCCTCTTCCTATCCCCTGCCCTGTTTGAACCCTTTCTCCCTGATTCCAAGGCATGTTGTCTCCGGTATGCTGGTCCCTTCTCTTTCCTTGACTTGCGGCCAGCTTCCAAGGCTTGGGTCTCCTCCAATCCTGTGGCCTGCATTAAGACGTCATCCAATTTCTGTGTCATCCAGACTCCTCCTCTCACACACAAGGAAACAAAGCTACAGTCATTTACACTGAGAGCAGGTGGCAGAGAAGATGCCAGGACAGGCCTCTCTGAGTTCCTTTTCCAAGCCCTGCTTCCTGGACACCCTTCCTTCACCCCTTTCTCCACCATACCTTCCAGCAGTCCTGCAGTGCCTACCTCTGCTAGGTGGACTTTGGCCACCATGACCTTCTGGCTTCTGGCTCCTGGCACCAGAGATCCTCTTGAGCTGTTCCCTCTGGACCAGGAGAACTCACTTCCTGGATTGTAGGGAAGTGCTGGCCCTAGCTTGAATCAGAGGTCTTATATTGCTGATGAAACCCCCAAGCTGGGCTTCATTTTTCTTATCTGTCAAACACATATGAGCCCCGCCTTCCAGGGCTGTTGTAACAGTCAGAAGAGAAACAGTGCTTGGGCAAATATTAAAAATTTTGTAAACATTAGTGGCTATGCAAATTAATATCATTTGAATAGTCTGAGAGCTCTCCTTCCCTGACCCCTTCACCACCAGAACTTGGCTAATGGCAAGTCCCAGACAGGCTGAACCGTTTCAGTGCAGAAACTGGAATGTGAATTTAGTTCTGATCCAGCCTTAGCCAGCCCTCTGTCCCTGGGGCAAGTCTGAGATGGGGCCACACTCCTGTCCCTCGCCCCCAGTCCTTGGTTCTTCACCTGCCAGAGGCTCCTTCGGTTCAGCAGCAGCACTTCATATTCACATTCTATGGGCACTGCCTGACCTGCTATCTCTCAGAGTGCCTTTCTGGTTCTACCGGGCAGCCCCAGAACCCCTCAGGGGCAGTCTGTGGGAAGCCCTCACTACCACCAAGCTAAGGTGGCTTTTATTGGAAGGTCTGAGCTGGCTGCCTCTTCACCAATGGCTATTTCTGGTTTTAGTGAAGGGTTGGTGTACTACTGCTGGTGGGTCACTTGCTGATCTGTAGCTCCTGGGGACTGATGGATACAGGACCAGGTGGATATGGAGTCTGAAGCCAGACCCCATGCAGAGAGGGGATTCAGGCCTTTGGTTTGCAGTGGGATTGCAGGGCAGGAACAGAAATGGAGTTTGGGTCTGTGGGCAGACTAGAGAGAGAGGAGGAACCTTCTGGTCCTGGCTCCATCCTGCCTTCTTTGGAGACCTCAGCCTTCCCTGCTCTGGGCCCTACTTGTGCCATGAGGGAGACTCAAATAAACTCATGTCCAAGGACTCCTGGGCTCTGAACTCTAGCTACTGCCCCATGTGAGGAGCCGGGTCAGTGCTTCCCTTGCCCCTTTCGAGGCACACTCTGTGGTATGTGGCCAAAAGAGTGACACTGGCACATGCCAACCTGCTCTGCTGCAGTCCCTTACATACTGGACTATTCTGGGCAAGTCTGTCCCACTTGGTAGTGGACAGATTGGGACATCCCTCTCAGCCCCGTCAGCCCAAGAGTTACTCCCCTCTCTGGGTTCCCATCTGCCTAGCACCATCCTGGAACTGCTGCTGACCAGCTGGGTCCAAGGTCAGGAGGCCTGGAAATTCTCCATCCCTCACTTTGTCTTTTCTCCAACAGTCCAGGCCCTCCCTCGGGTGGCTGCTCTGATCCCCAGAGGGTTTTCTCCAGATACACTGTTTCTCCTGAGTATCACCCCCACACCCCACCCCCACCTGGCAACCTGATCTCTTCCACAGGCTCCTGCCTGACATCAAGGCTGGAGGAAGGGAAGAAAGCCTTGTTCATCCTGTTTTGCTCCCATGGGCCATGGGCCTCTTCTTCATTGGCTCCCCGGCATGGCATGATTTGGAGGATATGGAGGGGGTTTCAGTTGCTGAGCCTGCATCCTGCGCTGTCTTGGCCTCATATGGGCATCTATGAGGGCCTGAGGGATGTGGTTGTCCACAGGGCCTCTGGTCAGGGGTTATGGTAGGGCTCTCTCTAGGGTGTTTAGATATGGCTCTCAGGAGGTGGGGCAGGATCCTTTTCATCTTTCTGCTCTGAATTTGAGCTTATTGAGACCCTGCACTGGACCATTCTCTGCAGATGTCCCAACACCCAGGGTCACTCAGTCCCCACTCTCATGGAGCTTCTAATCAATTGAGTAAGCCAGACATGGAGCCAGAATGACCCAGATCATCACGTAGTGTTTATGATGAACTGTTGAGGGCGTCTGCAGAGGGGGGACAGGAACCAGGATGCCTGCTGCTGTGTACCACTGAGGGTGGCTCTACTCTGCCCCTTCAGCCCTCAGTTTCCCCATTTGTGAATTCTTCATCTCTCAGTGATGACCAGCTTCCTGTGCTGGTGGTGGCAATTAAGAGATACAAGGGCCCTCACGTCTGCAGCATTTCCAGCCCCTTGCTGTGTGCCTCACCCACACTGGCTCTTAATTTGGAGGATACATCTGTGCTTTATTGCATTGCCGTGCAGCAGTGACCTTTTCAGTTAAAAACAAGCTGCCCCTAAGTGAGCGATGACTCCTTTGTTGGTGTGTGGGCAGCTGTCCTTTGCCTCATGGGGCCCAGGAGGGCATGGGTGCTCCTTGCAGTGTGTGTCTTCCAGCCCGTGGGAGAAGGATCCTGCTTGTCACAACCTTGTTTTTCTTTCTGTCCCTTTCAATCCCACAGACTCAGTCCTTGTAAGTTCTTACGCTGCAGGGCAGGGAAGCAGCCAGAGGTTACTTGGTAGCCTGGTGTCCCCCCTCCCAAGAGACTTGAACTCCCTCTCTGCTGCTGGGCCTGACTCTCGGTGAGTGAGCTCTGGTCCTGGCTGTGCAGAGAGCAGGCAGAACTGGCTTTGCATCTGGCCTTGTCATCTGGCTGAGTTGTATTCCTTTTAAAATGAGGGTGATCTCGGATGTATCTTTGTATCTTTGGATTGCCGTGCAGCTGAGGGGAGAATGCATCTGAAGCATTGGATGCAGGGTCTGGCCAGTTGGCATTGTTGCTGACCCTGATCCACTCCTTTCTTTCAGCTGGCACCATGTGTGTTTGAAAGGGCCTGTGAGGATTCCTGATTGAGAGTTTTTACCTTGTGTGTGGTGATCTTGGGGTGTGGTTTCTAGACCCCTTAGTCTTTCCGAGGTGCCCAGTGGAAGCCTTAGGAGTGCTCCCATGTTGGTGAGCATGTGTGGGCTGGAGGCTGGTCCAGATCAACCTCAGAGGCTTTGCCCTTGCTCTTTGTTCTCTGTGCCTAGCACAGCAGACAGCTGTTCACAGCTAGTTCCCTCACCTCCTTCAGGTCTTTGCTAAAATAGTTCCTTCTCCACGAGGCCTTTCCCACTTTTCTATTTGAAGTTGCTCCCTCATCCTTTCCTGCTTAACCTTTGTCCCTAGGCATTTTCATCACCCCAACACCCCCTCTGCCTCCACCACTAGAAAGTAGCTTCATGAAGAATTCTTGTGTGTTTTGTTTACTGATAATTCCCCCTGCACCCCAACTCAGCAGTGAAGGAAGGAAGAAGACACTCTACTAGGCCACAGAACCAGGATGCTGAGATCACCCTCAGAATGATTTCAAATGAAGCACAACAGCTGAAATTAAATAGATTAATTCAGAAAACTTTCTGTACACTTCGACAGAGGTTTGGTGGAAAATTCTTTTGTTCATTAGAACTGGAAGGGACAGACCAAAGGAAAAGGGTGACAGTGTATCAAATATTAGTCAGGGGTTTTCTTTTTTACTTTAAGGATCACTGATTTAGTTTATGACTGTCCTTTCCCTTCCTCAGAGAGGGAGAGGGACTCCTCACCCTCCCACAGTGAGTTAATGGCAAGGCTATTGATTCATTTGGTAAGTATTTATTGGGAATTCATTTCATAGATAATTGTGTGCAGGGCACTGAGGATGCAGCAGTGGGCAAAACAGACATGATCCCTGTCCTTCTGGACATCACAGATAGGACATGAATTCAAGTTTTTTGACTCTCAGGTTCAGGTTCTTTCCTGTATTCCACATTGCACCCTATAGTTGGCTATACTGTTTCAATTGACCCAATAGTGCAGTAGGCTGTTAAGAAACTGATGCCACTCTTTGGTTATATTAATAGAAGCAGAGTGTCCAAATCAAAGGAGATAATGGTTCTGTTCTGCTCTACTGTGGTCAGACCAACCCAAAGTGTTATGTTCTGCTCTGAGTAAGGGGGACTGCTTTTTGGAGCATTCACAGACTAGAGCTTCCCCAGAAAAAATGCCTGGCCAGCCCTTGATATGCTGCTGTTGTCCTTACAGCCAGGTGGGCACCACGGCAGGGGTTGAGCCACCCTCATGGAAGGGAGAGGACCCTACCGGATCTACGACCCTGGGGGCAGCGTGCCTCCAGGAGAGGCATCAGCAGCTTTTGAGCGCCTAGTGGAAGAGAATTCCCGGCTGAAGGAAAAAATGCAAGGGATAAAGATGTTAGGTAAAGCCTGCTCCCTCCCTGTGAGCTTTCTTCCCACAGGCTGTGATGCCAGCACCCCTCTGCCCAGCAGGAGAGAATACAGCTGGCATAGGCCTCTGCCCACATCATCCCTCTATCCCTGCTGGCCAGTGTTGGCTTCTGCCCCACTGGTGCCTCTTCATGCACTTGTGTAGCATGCATCAACTATTCCCAGCCCTGCTCCCCACGACCCCAAAGGGTGCCATCTGGGACCAAGAGAGATGCTTGAGATGGGGGAAAGGGAGCAGGAAGGCCCAGATTTTGGACCTGGTACCAGAGTGGCCTCATCTTCCCGGGCATGAGAGGTGGGGGGAGCTGGCCACCCCAGGGCAGCCAGGGCATAGTCCCAGCTGGTGGAAGGGGAGCAGAGCTTGCTGACAGCAAGTGGCTCTAGGCCCCTCACTTCTCTTATCCTAGCTTCTGCTCAAGCTGTCTCTACTGCCTGGAACAACCCCAGCTACCTCCACATGACTGAATTGTCCCCATGCATCAGCATCCAGCCCAGATGCCATCTCCTCCTCCTTGTGAGGCCTTCAATGATTTCCCCACCCTCCAGACTCCCAAAACTCTTCCTTTGCCTTGATGCCACCTTCTCCGATCTTCTCTGATCTCAGGTTTGGGGGTGGAGGACATAGCTCCCTGATTTTTAAAATGCTTTCTCTTTGCTTGGCAGATCCCTCCTTGGGATGGCAGACTGGAGGGATGGGTGGAGTTTCCCCTTCTCCAGTTGTAGGAGAAGGAAGCTGAGTCCTAGTGTTGGGGGTATTGTTCAGAGTCTATGCCCTGCAGGCAGCCCCTGACTCTGGGGGCTTAGGCTGTGGTTTGGCTTAGGGTACCATGGTGGGAGACCCTAGGGAGACCTTGACTTGCTTTGTTTTTGTTTTGTTTTGTTTTTAATATATTAGGGATTTAATCCAGGGACACTTTCCCACTGAGCTACATCCCCAGACCCCCTTTTTTTTTTTTTTTTTTTTTTTTTGAGAATGGATTTCACTAAGTTGCTGAGGCTGTCCTTGAACTTCCTGTCCCTCCTGTCTCAGCCTCCTGAGTCCCTGGGATTACAGGTGTGGGCCACAGCCCAGCTGAGCCCCTGGCTTTCTGTAGAGTACCCTGGCCAGGTGTAGAGGGAGTGGGGCAGGAGTGGAATGCCAAAGGACCTTTCTATTCTTGTTTCCCCAAGTACTGAGCCTGCTTCCTCACCCTAGCCTGTTTTCTGTTAGTGTCCAGGGTGGGGTTTGTCCCGCATGGCCCCCAAAGCAATGGTGGGAGCCCCAACGCAGGGCTTGGAGTCTGAAGAGGCAGGTTTAGGGGTGGGCTGGGAGAGCCTTTGCCAGAGCTGAGTAAATCCTTTTCACTTCTCCTTCCCTCTTGTCTCTCCAGGGGAACTTTTGGAAGAGTCCCAGATGGAAGCATCCCGGCTTCGTCAGAAGGCAGAGGAGCTGGTCAAGGACAGTGAGCCGCACCCACCACCATGTCCCTCCTTGAGCTCCTTTGACCACCTTATTGAACTCACAGGTACAAGAGGAGTCTGGGTACCTCTGCCTTTCCCTGGACCCCAAACTCCTAAACCCTTAACAGTAAACTCCCCTTTTCATTCTGAAACCCACATCCCCCTCATTTATCCACCCTCCCATTCATTTTTGGTTATAGCATCCCCAGGTCAGATCTAAAAAGCACTTTAAAATAATCTTTTTAAACTGGGCATGGTGACGCACAGCTGTAATCCCAACCCAGGAATATTGAGGCGGGAGGATTGCACCTTCGTGAAAGGCTAGCCAGGGCAATTTAGCAAGATCCCATCCTCAAAAAAAAACCCAAAAAACTAGAAAAAGAAAGGGCTAGGGATGTAGCTCAGTGGAAGAGTGCTTGCCTAGCTAGCATAAGGCCCTGGGTTAAATTCCCAAGGTAGAAGTCATCATCATCTTGTTAAAAATGGCCAGTGACTCAGCACTCCTGAGGCTCTGACAGACATTAGTAATTGATCACAGTCATCCTCTGCACCCAAGACCTTGGGACCTTTATCAGCAAATTTATTCAGCAGATATTTGATCATCAGCTACTGTGTGTCAGGCACAGCCCTCCAGGCAGCTGCCTCCTCAGAGTTGCCACATGAGTTGCAAGCTCTCTGGTCTAGCCACCTTCTTCTACTTTACGTTTAGGGAAACTGAGGCCCAAAGAAGAATCAGGACTTGCCTGTTAGCTTGATGTAGTATATTTCCTATGTCCAAGCACATGCCACCTGTTAAAGGGTGATGGTGATGCAAGGCTAAGAGTTCTGTGTGTTCACCATCCCTCCCTGTCTCTGCATGCAGGGCAAGGTCTAGAACCAGGGAAGAAAAGATTCTACACATGGACTCAGGTGCCTCCTGTGCAGCTCCACCTTATGACCCAGGCCAATGTGACAGCCTTCCATTAAACTGGTAGTAACATTTGCTGAATAACCAAATGGAGGAAAGTAACAATCTCAGAGTCCACTTGTCCATTTCCAGCCTCAGCTTGTTCATTCAGCAACATTTTCTTAGTCCCTGAGGGGTTCAGGTCCACCCCTAGAGTGAAGCAGAGCACCCTCAGGGGCTTCTGGAGCTAGGGCCCGAGGAGGTTGGAGAAGTAGAGCTGAGTTTGAGTCCATCTTTTGCAGTTTCTGGTTGTGTGTTTATGGCCAAGTTGGGCCTTTGTGTTTTAGTCAGCTTTTTGGCTGCTGTGACCAAATGACTCAGCCAGCACAACTGTAGAGGAACAGTTTATTTGGGGACTCACAGTTTCAGAGGTCTTAGTCTTAGTCCATAGAAGGCTAGCTCCATTTCTCAGGGCTTGAGGGGAGGCTGAATGTCATGGCAGGAGAGGGTGGCAGAGGGAAGCAGCTCACATGATGGTAATGAGGAAGCAGAGAGAGACTCCACTCTCCAGATACAAATATGTATCCTGTAGCCATGCCCCAATTCCCACCTCTTCCGGCCACACCCTACCACTTCAGTCAATCCCATCAGGGGTTAATTCACTAATTGGGTTAAGACTCTTACAACCCAATCATTTCTCCTCTGAAGCTTCCTGGATTGTTTCACATGTGAGCTTTTGGTGGACACCTCACATCCAAACCATAACACCTTGTCAAGCCTCAGTTTCCTTACTTATAAAACAGGTATACAGGGCTGTCACAAAAATGGCCAGGCAAATAGTTATTACAAATACCTTGTTCATTTTAAGTCACTGTTCTTATCATCATTAAGGACAGGTTCAGGGTAGCAAAGAGCAGTGGCCACCTTGGAATTTTCCCAGTAAATCCAGGGAAAAGCATTTCTCTGCCCAGGTTCTGTCCCCATCATTCCAGGGCTTATTATTTTCCCAGGCTAACCAGTCCTAATGGGACTGCCTCCCAGTTCCCTGACTCAAGTAGAGAACTTTGAGAGCTTTTCTGTCCAACATTGTCTTCAAGGGGCTGGTCTCTGGGCTTCTCCCCTTCCCAGTCTCTTCAGCCATGCTGTCTTGATTTTTCCAGGAGAGGACACAAATACTCCGGCACCTCCCGCTGCCCCTGCATGCCCCAGTGACAAGTCAGCGCCTGCCCCCAAACCTCCATCCAGTGTAAGTTACATTTGGAGTTGTGGCTGGAGGTTGCCTGACCTCAGGGTCCCACTGTCAGATACCAAACATAAGGAAAGAGGGTTGAGTCATGAAACTGCATTCTGATTTTCTTGGTGATATTGAGCAAGTAAATCTCAAGTTTTATGAAGTATCAGTTTCCCCATTTTGAAATGAAAGTTATGGTTAAAGCTACCAGAAAGGCCCTGGTATATCCAAGAAGTTTCTCATTTACTAGGTTGCTTAAAGTTAAGTATGCCCCGACTGCACAGTGCTTAGAAAATAGATATATGTGACCTGGAACTCACACTCTCAAGAGGGCTCAGAAACTGTCCCCTGCAGATTTGGCTTGGGAGGTTTTGTTTGGTAAGCCCCCAAGGGATCATATAGTTTAGCATCTTCATTCTAAAGATGAGGTCCAGGAAGAGAAGGGCATTTTTCCAGGTCTCACAAGTAACTGGGAAAACATAGAGGGGAAAGGATTATCTAGGAAAGGACTAAGACCAGAGTTGGGGTCATGTGGCCATGAGGCTCAGATGGAAGCTGAGCAGTTTCTCCCACTATCCTGCTCCATGCCAGGACAAGAGAAGGCTGAAATAGTTTTTGCAGGCCAGATTTAATAAGAATCCTAGAGCCACGTGCAGGTTCACATGGACCATGAATCTGTCAGTTGGTTGAGCAACCAGTGAATTCCACTTGAAATGTCTGAGAGATGTGAAAGAATATGGGATTGGTTGGCCACCTCAGATTTGGGTGACTTCGAAAAAGTCTTCATGTTTGTTGAACCATCTTTGGGACTTTTCTCAGATCAGTCTGCTCTTCTGAGATCTACTGGACTGGGTTGGCAAGGCCAACACAGAACCTTGCTTGATGGAGGCCATAACACCTGCTGTCTGTATCATCTGGAGGACCAGTCAGACATATCTAGACCTAGGAGGCAGCTCTGGTGCCATAGCAGGATCTGCAGTCTTGGGTCTAGTCCTGCATTAGTATTAACCATAAACTGTGTGACCTCAGTTTCTTCATCTGTCCAAAGGGGATATAACCCTCTGGCCTCCTTCATGGTTTGCTTTGAGAAATAATGAAGTTCATGAAAACATTTCTGAAGTATAAGACCTTAAAAAAATGTGACCCTGAAACACTAGCAGTTCAAGGTCAGCTAGTCTAACATCCCTATTTTACAGATGAGGAAATTGGCCCTGGAAGAGTATGACCCTCAGATCACAGATGATATGGTGTTTATCAGGGGTCCTACTGTGTGATCTCACAGGAGCAATGTGTACCTACCCATGAGTTCAACTGGGCTGGCTCTCTCTCTACATAGTAGACCACCTGGTTGAGCTGGATATGAGATGAGATCCCGTCTTTTGTTCTACTAGTTTGTCACTCTCAGTAGCAGGTCTCAGAAGAGGGCTGGGGTTTCTTCTCTTGGGCAACTCCTAACTCCTTTCTCCACAGGGGACGTCCTCTGAATTTGAAGTAGTGCACACTGAGGAACAGAATTCTCCACCAGAGAGCCGTGGCCACATCAGAAACACAATGGTAAGTGGATGGCCAGGCCCCCTGAGCACATTCTATTCTTTCCTCTCTGTCTCAGTAACCTGTCCCTGTGTGAGAGGCATGTGTACCAGTCAGATCCCTTGTGCACTTTGGAGTCACATGGGGATGCAGAGGGGTCATACCAGGGGGTACTTCTCGCTCTCATATGCAAATCCCTGAGCCAGTGACTTTCCCAACTAGGGCACACGGGAATCTGACTGTTGTGAAAACCTGGGCACTCTGCCAGCCCTGTTGGCCTCTGGGCCAGTCACCTCCACACATTATGACTCAGCCTCTTGGGTCTGTGGACTCGTAGCTTTCGGGGAAAGAAAGGGTCAGGGAGGCCCAGGGCCACTTAAGGCAGGTGATTTAACCTTCTGTGCAGGCTTCTGGTTTCTCTCAGGCTCCCCTCCCAGGTACATGTTGGAGGTTAAGCTTTCAATGTAGACATACAGACCACACGTGTGTGTATATGTCTACACACCCATTCTTCCAGCTCTAGAGCAGGTCATGGAAGATGCTCTGCCCAGCATCTGCATTCCATACCTCACAACACTTGCCATCTTTATCCCAGCTAGTCTTCCTTCTGTTCTTTCTTAAAATGACAGACTTATTAGAGAACTGTTGTTAAAGACCTGGAAGATTGTTTAGAGATCTTGAATTCCTATCTTCTCCCTCCCCTTCCATTGGTAGTTTTTTTTTGTTTTGTTTTTTGTTTTTTAATCATCATTATTGTCAGCAATACATGATCCAACCCTTCACTGTTACTCTGGTCCCTACTTGCCAAAAAATTTGGGTGGCTACTGCTGCTCTTATATGTCATTCCTACTCAGGACTCCAGCAAGTGGCCATCCAGCATGCCTTCAGTGACAAGAGACTGGTAACCACATCAGGCAGTTCTGAGTGTTGGAAAGAATCTCTTTGCTTTGTGAGACTTTGTGTCTCATGTCCTGTCCCGTCCTTGAGAGCTGTAAGATATTGGCTGAGGAGATGAAATCCCCAAGGGCTCAGAGAGTGTTTCATTCTGTCACCTTGGACCAATACCTCTATCTCTTTAAGAAGTTCCTCCTTGACCCTACACTGTGCTTCCTCTATGCAAAACAAAACAAGAGCACCTCCTGCCCTCTGGACGCTTGTGGGCTTGTGGACTAGCGAATCAGGGATTCGAAGTCCTTCATGAGCCTCAAATAGAGCAGCATTGGCCACCTCAGATCCTGTGTGGAAAGAGGCTACAGAGGGGAAGAAGCAACATTGTCTGTAGTCAGAATATAGTAATTACATGAAATCAGCAATTCCTGAAGGTCCAGTTGCTTCAGGGTTCAGAGAAGCAGGAGGTCCGTGAGGCAGAGCTCTGGATTGCCACTGGGGAACTTCAGTTCTAATCCTAGCTCTGCCACTGACTCACTGGTGGCCAAGGACAAGTTCCTTCTCCCCATGCCTGTTTCCCAGCTCAAACCCTGAGGTCCCGATAGCTTTGATATTCTTTGATTCCCACAAATGTCTGGGGTAGGCCTACTGAAGGAGCCTGATTACAGGCAAGGTAGGGAAAGGTGAGCAGGACTTGTAGAGTCAGAAAGGACACTATGTAATGAATCCTGAAAAATCAGGGGCCTGGTGTGTGGCCTCAGGCAGGCAAAGGTGGGGAGGCTGGCCAGATGCCTGCAAGTGGGCCCTGCTCTGTAGGGTCTTAGAGGCCTGCTTGATGTAGTGGGGGGGAGGGCAAGGTAAGGCATGACTAAAGCAATGTGTAATAGGAGTGTTCTAGAGCAAGCAGGAGAGTTGGGTTAGACTCTCTGGCCTGGTCTGTTCCATTCTTATATACTTTACAGGTTGGGATTCTTTGAAACTTCTAGAGCTGTGATTCCTAACCTGTTTTGAATCTTGGGCCCTCTGAGAAGCAGATGACTATTTGGAACATTTCCCAGAGACACACATAGAGTCATGACTCTCTGGGCTCCCTGACCTAAGGAAGCAGTATATAGAGGGATACCGCTTCTCTGGGACTGCTACTATCGTGTATTAATTCCTCCTTATCAGAAGCCTGTGACGAAGAAGGGAGGGCAGGCTGTGTACTTTTAGTAGACAAGGATGCAGAGGCCAGGGGAAATGTGATTTCCCACAGGCATTCAGCAAGGCTTAGAGTCGGGTGGGGAGGTGGCCCTGTTCTGTTGAGCCAACCAGTGGCGGGAGAGTCCCCAGTCCTGCCCTGTGAGTCAGCCCCAGACAGGGAACCTGCGTAACCGGAGAATTTCCATGGGCTGAGCTGGGGCCACAGGGGGAAACTGAGTCATGAAGAATGGGGAAGCAGTGGGAGAATGGGCTGGCAGGGCCTGCTCAGGCCTGAATGAAGAGTGCTCCACATCCCCTTTCCCCCACCAGGAGCTAGGTCCCCTGCCCCATGAGGACAGCAACCTGATGCTACACCTGCAGCGACTGGAGACAACCCTGAGTGTGTGTGCTGAGGAGCCTGACCACAGCCAGCTCTTCACCCATCTGGGCCGCATGGCTCTGGAGTTCAACCGGCTGGCCTCCAAGGTGCACAAGAACGAGCAGCGCACCTCCATCCTGCAGGTGAGGCAGGCAGGGGGAGCTGCCCTATTGCCTCCCCACCCTCCAACTCTTCCTGGGACCCTGGGGTACCATGGGGACCTCTATTTCAGCAGACTTTGGTTCTTTTGTTCCGGGTGGTGAATGGAGTAAGGGAGTTGCAGGAAGATAGGGGGAAGAGGAAGGAAATGAGGAAATTTGAGGTGGGCAATGCAAATTACATGGTTGGGATACCCTGGGGGCTGTGAATAGGGCAGGCTGGGTGTGGTTCTGCCTTTGTTCTGCCAGAGCAAGTGGAGGAAGGAAGGGAACAGAGGTCAGCTCCTCATATGTTAGGGCCTGAGGCAGGAACAGTCTTCATCCCTACTTCCACAGGTTGTTCAGCAGCCCCAAAGGATAGAACTGAAATTGGAATCTTGATCTATCATATTTCAAAGTTCATGTTCTTTTTTGGGTACCAGGGATTGAATTCAGGGGCAGTTGACCACTAAGCCACATCCGCAGCTCTATGTTGTATTTTATTTAGAGACAGAGTCTCACTGAGTTGCTTAGCGCCTTCTGTTGCTGAGGCTGACTTTGAACTCATGATCCTCCTGCCTCCGCCTCCTTAGCTGCTGGGATTACAGGCATGTGCCACTGTGCCCAGCTCAAAGTTCATGTTCTTAACCACCATCCCAACCTGCCTCCCTGATTAAATTCTTCTTAAAAGCCTCCCTGTATGGGGTGCAGTGGTGCATGCCTGTAATCCCAGTGCCTGGGAGGCTGAGGCAGGAGGATCACAAGTTCAAAACCATTCTCAGCACCTTAGCAAGGCCCTAAGCAACTTAGTGAGACCTTGTCTCAAAATGAAAAACAAAAAGGATTGGAGATTTGACTCAGTGATAGAGCGTCCCTGGGTTCAATCCCCAGTACCCTCACCCCACACCAAAAAAGAGCCTCCCTGTGCGGGGGAAGGGTCAGATTCCCTTGCTAGACTGGGACTTATGTGGTCCTTGCTTCCTTTTTTTTTTCGTCCATATTTATTTTATTTATTATGTGGTGCTGAGAATCAAACCCAGTGCCTTACACATGCTAGGCAAGTGCTCTACCACTGAGCTATAATCCCAGCCCAGTCCTTGCTTCTTTATTGCTTGGCAAGTCACTCATCCTCTCCATCCCTCACTGTCTCTGTCAGTAACATGAGCTTGGAATACCTCCCTCTTGGGACTGCTGTAGTGAATGAGGCAATGTACAGGAAGTACCTAGTACTATATAGAACATAGTAAATACTGGAAAAGTGGTCACTGTTAGGATTAGATGATGGTTGTGATCCTAGCCTTGAGGGCTTTGGGACTGAGAAGGATTCACTGCTAAGTGGTGACCACTTTAAAGATAGTAAAGCTGAGGCTCCTAGACCTGCTCAGAACCTGAGCACCTATCACCATAGTGACAGAGCCATACTTGAAGTCCCTTCTACTCCTGTAGACCCTCCCTCTGTGCCAGTCACTGATCTGTAGTCTTGCTCCTGTCAACAGACATTCAAGTGCCCAGTTGATGGAAGACAGGGGAGTCCATCTTTTGTGACTGGGCAGCCCTTGGGTTGACAAGAGTGGGAGTGTCCACACTGGGGATGTGGGGGTGGGCACACAGGACACCCTTCTTATCTCGAGGCTGAGAGATGATGGGAGTGAGCTGTGCAGGACTTACAGGGCCAGACTGAGGGAGGGGAACTCTTTCCAGTGCCACCAAGGCTTTGCAATATCCAAGCCAAGCCCTGGAAGGTGAACCTGGTGCAGCACATGTGTTGAGATCACTTTGAGCATCCACATATTTTTAAAAATATTTTTATTAGTTGTTGATGAACCTTTATTTATTTATTTGTATACTTTGCTGAGAATTGAACCCAGTGCCTCACACCTGCTAGGCAAGCGCTCTACCACTGAGCCACAATCCCAGCCCAGTGCATCCACATTTCAGCTCACATGGGAATAGATTCTGGGCCTCCTAAAAAAGGTTGCCACTGAACCTCTGTTATTTTTTTTATATCAGAGCTCCTGTTTGTTTTCCTTTTAGCTGTTATCATAGTTATAATAATTTTATTAGGCGATTTGTTTATCTTTTTCTTCTTGTTCTCCCTGCTAGAACATGAGCTTCTTGCAGAGGGCAGTTACCTTAGCTATCATGTTCACCATTGTATCCCAGTACTTGACACTTAGCACATTTGGTGAATATGTGAGTGAACCAAAGATTAAACAAAATGAAGAAAGAAAACTCATAGGTGACCACAGCCCATCCTAATCCTTCCCCTCTCTACAGCCCCACCCTAATTTCTTCCCCTCCCTATAAATGCTGGCAATGAAGGAACTGAAGGAACTGGTGCGCAATTCCCCAGCACACAGCTTTTAAGTGTATGGGTGGTCGTCACTGGCCAGCTAAAATAAGGTTACTTTTGGCTTTAAAAAAAACAAAACAGAAACTCACAGGTGAGCTCTCCTAGCCTCTGTGATGGAAAATGATCCTCTTTGTGACCTTCAGTGATCCTATCTTGGACCATGTAGTGCCCAGGACATTTACCCAGAGACTTCAAGTAATAGCCTCTGTTCTGGAAGGGCAGGGCAGCAAGTGAGGCCTTTTTCTGGCCTTCCCTTAGTGATCAGGAGCAGGACATTCTATTCTCTGGAGGCCCCGCCCAGGACCACGGAATCCCTTGTATTTACATAGCCTGTGGGTGGCGGTAGATTAATCCAGTTCCTCCAAATGCAGTCATTGATTTTGTTTCCTGGTTCATTCAAGGAACATTCAAGTCAGGTATGGCACAGGACTCTCTGCTAAGGCATTTGGGGAACCGTAACAAGAGTTTTCTGTTTCCTCAGCCCCCACATTGTCCAGCCACCCTCTAGTGCAAGATTTTCTCCTCCATTCAGACCTTCCAGGACTCTCCTGCATTAGTCAGAAAGGAGGCGAAAAATTCTGAAATCTCCCCAGATAATATGACAGAAGTTTTCCCTCCTGTTCTGGGTGGCAGGGGTTTGTTTCTGCTTTATATCATTCCTTAGCGTCCCAGGCACCTGGGGTGCCCCATCAGAGAATCCGAAGCATCCTTGTTAACCCCTCCTGTGGAGAAGAAGGATTGCACCACTGTCCCCAACCTGGGAATGGAAGGGATCAGTTGCAAGGTGTCTAGAGAACCACCATCCCTGCCCCAGCCAACTCCCAGGCTCTGTCCTTGGCTCCACCTCTCCCTTTTCTGCTTTTTCAGCACAAAGGGAAGTGATGCCAGATTAGGGTGTGCCAGATGGAGTGTAATCCCCAGTAGTGATTTTTTTTTTCTTTTTTTTGGTTCTGGGGATTGAACCCCAGGGGCACTTTACCACTGAACCACATCCCCAGTCCTTTTTATTCTTTTATTTTGAGACAGGATCTCACTAAGTTACTAGGGGTCTAGCTGAATTTCTTAGGCAGGCCTCAAGCTTTCCATTCTCCTGTGTCAACCTCCCAACTAGCTGGGATTACAGGCTTGGGCCATGGCACCTGGCTTCCAGTGGTGATTTTTTTTTTTTTTTTTTTTTCTTTGCTCCTGGGGATTGAGTTCAGGGACACTGTCACTGAGCCACACCCCCAGCTCTTTTTATTTTTTATTTTGAGACAGGATCTTGCTAAATTGCTTAGGGCCTCAGTTAAGTTCCTGAGGCTGGTTTTGAACTTGTGATCCTCCTGCTTGAGCCTCCCAAGTTGCTGCTGGGATTACAGGTGTGCACCATGGTGCTCAGCACCAGTGGTGATTTTTAACAGCAGACAGTTTCCCTCTTTAAAATAAAGGTGAATTACTTAGCTTTGGTTAAGTTGTGAAGTACCCATGAGGTACTGCATGGACAAGCATCTGGCCACATAGCTGGCACACAGTAGGTGCTCAATGAGTATTTGTTGAAAGATTAAGCAACTCCATGGAATGAGCGCTGCTGGAAGCATCTGCCCCTCCCCACTCACCTGGATGGCCTTGGGCCTCGCCATCCACCACTTTGCCTGACTCCCAAACATAAGTCCTCCCCTGTCATCAGGTGGCAGACAATTCCCAGGACACTTGCACTTGGTCTAACTCACCTCTCACAATAACCCTAAAAGGAGGCAGAGAAGGAGCAGTTGTAGAGGAAGGGACAAATCTCAGAAATGGAGTGTGAGCCACAGCTTGAGGTTTGACCACTGCCTTGTCTTCTGGCTGCCTTTGGCCATGCTGGAAACCTCTCACTACCTGAAAATTGATACCTGAAAATTGTAGCCTGCCATGGACTCACCTGTTCACTTTTCATTCTTTCATTTATTAAACCACTTGGTCATGTGTTACTTCAACAAAGTTTGAACAGGGATCTGACAGTGAGCATGAGAGTAGGTCGGGGTCCCGGTCTTCTGGGAGCACCCAGACTAGTAGGCAGTGAGTGAGATGGATATTAAGAAAACAGTGGCACAGTTATTCAGCGTTCTTTGTCACAAGTACAAGAAGGGCACGAGCAGGGCCTACAAGTGAGACAGTGGAGGTAACCTGACTTAGCTAGATGTGGCCAGTCTTCTCTGAGGAGATGGCATTTAAATAGACTCAAAGAAAGAGAAATTAGCCAGGGGAGAGCTGTTCTGGGCAGGAGGACCAGTGGTGAAGGAAGAGGGGATGAAGCTCTCTGATGGGGGGTTGGAGAGAGGACTGGAAGGCCTACGATTGATTCTTGGTCAGGTGTCCTCACCGCCTGCTCCCAAGGGAGAGGATGCATGGAGGAGCCTGAATGGACCCACTGGCCTGGCTCCTAGTTGGTGCAAAAGTGTTGGAGTGAGGCCAAAGAGGATGAGGTGTTGGGACCTGACAGCTACAGCCACTCCCCTGTCCCTGCATGAATCTGCATTTGGGATGTACCCTCTCCTTACCTGCCATTGCCCACCTGTCTGCCCCACAGACCCTATGTGAACAACTTCGAAAGGAGAATGAGGCCCTGAAAGCCAAGCTGGACAAGGGCTTAGAACAGCGGGATCAGGCTGCTGAGAGGCTGCGGTAAGCCCAGGCCCCTCAGAGAAGGGGTAAGGAGTAAGGGGTGGGTAGAGGGAATGAGGGTGGTGCCTAGCACT
Organism: Glaucomys volans; assembly: GCA_020662805.1. Taxonomy (NCBI): domain Eukaryota; kingdom Metazoa; phylum Chordata; class Mammalia; order Rodentia; family Sciuridae; genus Glaucomys; species Glaucomys volans. Next base: position 39,871 of record JAJEJO010045813.1, on the reverse strand, counting down.
TATTTCTGGGATGAGAAGTCAGGAATCTGGAGGCCTGGTGCTCATAACCCTGTTTGGATGCCAAATCTCTTGGTTGTTCTCCTTGGCTCCTTTGGTACTTCTCCCTGGTTCTTCTAATACTTTGGTAGTGTCTGCGTATGGAGTACCTTGAGAACTGCAGAAGAAGGTTGGTACAAATTGCCCTCTGACTTGGAACTTGCCTTTGTAGCCTGTTAGTTGTTCATCAGGCTGTGAGTGAGTGCTCAGGACTTTGCTGTCCCCTTCTGGTCAGCATCCCACCCCACTCAGTTTTCCTGAGAATATCAGATCTAATCTGAACTGAGGGTCAGGGGCATTACAGATTTTCTACTCCAACCCCTCCCTCCTCTGCAAGACAGAGCTGACCAGTCTTAGGTGAGACATAGGAGTCTGCATTTCACCAAGGCTCTCTGTGACCAGGATGTAAAGTGGGCCCAGGATCACACCCAAAGAAATACTGTCCTTGACTGTAAAAGCTCTAAAAAGCCCTTTGCAATCATTCAGGCCAACTCCTCATTGTGTGAGGAAAGACTGAGGCCCAGAGAGAGGCAAGGGACTTGCTTCAAGTCTCATAATCATATACTTGCTTCAAATCTCATCTCAATATTCTGGGTCTCCTTGTGCATTCACTAGGGTGGCTGCAATTCTTGCCAGCCCTAGGGTAATGTGAGTGCTGAATCCCATTGAGTACCAGCTGGGCTTAGTAATGCAGGGGAGGTCTGTATTGGCAAGCCAAGACATGTCACTGTCTCCACCGCTCACCATCCCTTTATTCAATCAACAGAAAGTGGTAACTTTTTCAGTGCACCACAATGATGTTTAGCCACTGAACCCCAGGGCCATTTTGAATTAGCTCATCTTTATTAACTTTTGGATGAACAAGTAGTTGGTGTTTTATAGCCATGCTAACTCCATCCTTGAATCCAAAAACCCAGGCTGGAAGAGTGACTCATGCATTAGAAGGCAAAAGTAGAGGCTGAACAATGTTGGCCAATGCCTGTAATCCCAGCCTCTCAGGAAATCAAAGCAGGAGAATCACAGGTTCGAGGTCAGCCTCAGCAACTTAGCAAGACCATGTTTCAAAATAAAAATTTCAAAAGCAGGCAGTGTAGCTCAGTGGTAAAGTACTTGCCTAGCATGTGTGAAGCCTGGGTTCAATCCCCAGTATCACAAAATTGGAAAGCAGCATTACCTATAATAAATAGAAGATAACTTTAAAAATAAATCCAGTGAAAATGAGAAGATTTTAATAGGTGATGGCTAAATACCATTGCCACCAAAGGCTCTGAATCCTGCATCCTGCTCTTTCTGCATTAACACAGGACATAAGCACATGTTAATGTGTTGCTCAGGACCAGTCAGGCTTTCTTCTGCTCTACCCAAGACATAGGGAAATAACTGGAGAGGGTGGAGCTTTCTCACTAGAATATGACCCACGGTTATTTAATGCAGTGTTTGGTTATATTAAGGGTCAGAAATTTCTAGAGAAGCCCACAGACTGCCAGCAAAGTGGCTTACTGATGCCCCTCAGGATTCTCCTTTAGGCATGTTTCAGGATCTTGACATGCTTCCCAGGACACCTCTGTAATGCATGTGATAGTAGATCAGAACCCCTATTAGCTCTTTAACCTAGGACTGCTATTGTGACTTCTCTGTTTGCCTCCACCCAGGGAAGAAAATATGGAGCTTAAGAAGTTGCTGATGATCAGCAGCAATAAAGAGGGTGCCTGCGGACAGCCAGGCTCACCAAAATTGGAGGGTGCCAGCAAGAAGGGTATGGCTGGACAACAGCAGGTATGTGGTCAGAAATTCAATAGCATCCTCAGTTGCTGGTACCCAAAACATCGCTTAACCACCTCCAATGATAATGAGTTTACTACCTCCTGCACCCAGTTCCACTGGGAGAAAGTTCTAGTTGGTAGATGGCAGTTCCATAGCTTGACTGACATCTGCCTCCCTGAAGCTTCCTCTCCTTGCTAAATGACCAAAGTCTACTCATCCTGGCCTTCTGAATCCCAGCCCATGAAGCCCTTCTCTTGTTCCATTTGCCCCTTAATTCCTGTCTTGCCTGCCCTCTTGAGGAAGTGGCTTGTGGACTCTCCTGATCTCTCCTGGGTGCTGAGTCACCTCAGATATGGAATTCTTTAGTCAGACCTTTTTGCTTTTCCAAAGCCCTTTCTATCATCTTATCTCACTTGATATCTCTTGAAAGGCCAGATGCTCTTCCTGGCTTGTCAGAAAGAAGAAGCGACTTGCCCACATGCCTGGGACCACTGGTCCCATGAGAGGCATGTATTCTAGGAAGGTGTGAAGCCTGTGCCTGGCACTGCATATGGATAAAATACTGGCTCCACCTCATACCAGCACTGTGACCCTGGACAAGTTACATATTACACTTGGGTCTCAGTTTCCTCCTCTGTAAAATGGAGTTTTAACACCTCCCACAAGGGATTGTTGGGAAGATTCAGTGATGTGAATGGATATGAGGTGGTTTATTGAAGTAAATGGTAAGCATTAGCTGTGGCTTTTAATGGCACATTTGATGCCAGCAGCCAGGTCTGCTAACGTTACTATGGTTCTTTCTTACTCTTCCACATGGATTCCTCTCTCATTAGAGGTTCAGGGCATGCCACCCAGGATCCTGGCATTCTCCCTCTTCCTTCTTTCCCAGTAGCCATCAACCTTGGCAGATAAGCACAGCTCCCCTCCAGGAGGCAGCAGGCTCCAAGAGGGAGGCCTCCCACCTCTCAAAGGAGATGACCTTACCTGGAGAGCTCCCTATTCTCTGCCTCACTCCTGCTGCCATAGTGTTCTTACAGGCCTTCGCCTGTAGGGGGCACTTGAGCCTCATAAGTTCTACCTTCAGACCCCACCCCAAGCCTAGAAAAGCATGGAGGTGAACTGGAAGGTAGGGAATAAAGACTATAAAAATAGAATATGACTCCAGGAAAAATTGAAGTCAGAAGGTGGACTCAAATATTGGAGGTCCAGATGAGGCCTGTAGAGCCTGTCTTCAGTTCATCTTCTACTATGAGCCGAGAGGGCCAGGTCTTGGCCTGCCTCACAGGAGGACTTAGAGTCAATGCTCATGTTCTACAATTATGTTCTTTGGTTTCACATAACACTTTTTGTTTTTTTTTTTCTTTGGAACCAGGGATTGAACTCAGGGACACTTGGCCACTGAGCCACATTCCCAGCCCTATTTTGTATTTTATTTAGAGACAGGGTTTCACTGAGTTGCTTAGCGCCCTTGCCTGTGCTGAGGCTGGCTTTGAACCCACGATCCTCCTGCCTCAGCCTCCCAAGCCGCTGGGATTACAGGCGTGCTCCACCACACCCGGCTATTTACTTATTTTTGTCTTGAAAACTTTTCATTTTGAGATAACTCTATACAGACAAAAAATAAAATAGTCCAGAGTTCATTTCTCATGTCCCCTTCCTCTAGCTTCCCCTAATGTTGACATCTTAAATAACCATGGTTCAGTTATCAAAACTAAGAATTAACCACACTGCTGTGCTTTTAACTACACTGCAGACTTTATTCAGATATCACTGGTCTTTGAGACCATGCAAACACCTGTTTCTCCTTAACCTCACTCATCAGCACTTGCCTGGCACATGGGAGGTACTCCCTGGTGGATCTTACATGCAGCATTTATTCCTGTAGGGTTTTGGGGGGTTTTTTTTGATATCAGAGATTAAACCCTGGTGGGGCAGGGGTGCTTAACCACTGAGCCACATCCCCAGCCCTTTTCATATTTTATTTAGAGACAAGGTTTCACTAAGTTGCTTAGGATCTGGCTGAGTTGCTGAGGTTCACTTTGAATTTGTAATCCTCCGGAACCTTATCCTCCCAAACTGCTGGAATTATAGGTGTGCACCACCATGCCATCCTTACTGTAGTATTTTAACTTTGACTTTTGAGTTTTCTCATTCTTTCCATATTTATTAATTGAAATTCTCCTACCAAAAAGAGCTATCCCTTTTCCCCCATTTATTTATTTGTTCAGCTATTTTTTGCTCTCAGTATGGACTCAAGGATATTTGTTTTGTACCTTGGTTTGTAATCTAATTCTCTTTTGATTTAGCTGTTCAAATTGTTAAGCTTTGACTTGGGAAGCTCTTTCAAGTTGTGCTTTGTAACCCTTTGACATGCCTCTTTTATTATTATTTATTATGGTTACTGTTTTATTATTATTATGAGCACTCCCTTACTTTCTGGCACTATAGGATGCTCCAAATTCAATTTATATTTTCTCTGCCCCTGCTCTGGAATTCACTTCTCCAAGAACCCCTGATTCTTTTTACTGGAAAATGGTATTTAGAAACTAAGCTGTGGACATTAAGTGTGCACACTGCGATAGGGTGTCACAGTTTTAGGCCCTTCCAGAGGACAGAGCTAGGAAATACATAATATGTGTACCAGTCATGCATACACACACACCTTTGTTTCTTTCAAAAAAAATTTTAAATAAATATTTTATAAATCTTTTATTTTTATAAGTTTTGTAATTCTTTAACAGATATGTAACTCTTACCTTCCAGGCCAGATGTGTGTAGGTAGAGGGGAGAGGGACCAGAGGGGAAAGATACAACTTAAGCAGAGAAGGCAGCTGTGGGGAGGGGGCAGCATCTGGTTGCCACCATGAATCAGAGGCAGGGAATGGTCTCATCATGACTTCCAGAAGGGAGTAGTCATGGTTGGGATGGTTATTGATGTTTGGTGGGTGGGAGGAGTAGGGAAATAGGAGGTTAGAGGGTCTCTAGAGCCATAGAAATGTATGGGTAAGACAATTTTTGGTAAAGACCCTCTGTTTCTCCTCAGGCTACTATAATAGCAGGTAAGGTCCCAGAAGTGGGGGCCTTGGGTGCAGCCGAGAAGAAGGTGAAGATGCTGGAACAGCAGCGCATGGAGGTTGGTGGCTGGAGGGGTAGTTAGAAAAGACCCTTCTTCCCTTCTGGAACCAGCAGGATGAAGATCCTGCCTGGCCTTTAAACTCCAGTTGGTCCCAAATTACCATGGGGAGTTGCCATGGTGACCACTGAACCATACACCCAAGGAAGAGGTCTGCTGTCCTCCCTTGACCTGCTCACAGGGGTCACTCTGAGGAGATGGCATTTGTGGCACAGCCTGAAATTGTTGAGGACAATGGAGGGGTTTAAGAAGGCTCCCAGAGTACACAATGGATGGTGGGAACAGGTGATAGCTCAGGTACATTTCAGCATTGGGGATAGGGAACTCCTCTGTCTGCACCTGCAGCTCAGGGAGGGACTGACATGAAGGAGGACCCTGTGTTCTCCTGTAGCATGACTTCCCACTGGCCCAGAGTCTCCAGAAGTTCCGAGTCTCTCCTGGTATCTTGTATGTCCTCCTCCTCCACCTGCATCCCCCGTACAGTGTGGTCTTTTCCAAGCCTAGGTAAAAGCCCAGTTCCTTTCTAGTGGACCTTGATACTGTCCCTCCTCCCTAGGCCCCTTTTCTCTTCAGTGCTCAGGTCCTTTCCCAGACCCTGAGCCTCTGCCCCTCTGTCCTGCCTCACATCTGAAAGTTTGTTACTTGCATATTAATTTTAGGTTATTTTTTTTTGTTAGAAGGGGTTTCTTTTTAGATTTCAAAAGTAATGCAGTGCTCATTATAAAAAAATTAAGAATCTCATCTCCTAGAGATAACAGCAACTGATACCAGTTTATTGCATATTTCTTGGTTTTTTAGTGCATAAAAATAAAATGATAAAAACTACTTTATAAATTACTCTTTTTTCTTTTAAAATTAGCTGTCCTTGAGGGTATCTGTTTGTACATGCCATATTCCTTCAGTTCTAAATATTTTTATCATAATGTTTCTGAAATTGGGATACCCTTTCCCATTGTTTTATTTATTTAATGATGTAGAATTGTTTTTCTCCCCTGAGAAATTGTTACATCAAGAGTCTGGCATGTAATTAGTATTACCTTTGAACTGAGAAAATGTAATAGATGCCATATTTTCTGAATACCTACATTATCTGTGCACATTATAATTTACTTAATCTATCTTCTACACAAATATTGGCCTCTGGATTTTTTTGTAATATACACATTGCTGAGATGATCAGACTATATGTATTTACACACTATGTGTTTCTATTGGTTAAATTTTTCAGAGTGGAAGTATTGGGTTCAAGATAGTAAAAACATGAAATTTTAATTCATAATCCAAATTGCCCTCTGAAGAGGTGCATGCTCCATGATTCAACACCAAAATGATTACTGTTTTCATGTCTCAGTGTTGACTAAGACATGGAGAGTTGGTGCTTCATGTTCGTTCTCTGCTTCTAACCCCTGGCTCTCCCCATAGCTGCTGGAAGTGAACAAGCAATGGGACCAGCATTTCCGGTCCATGAAGCAGCAGTATGAGCAGAAGGTAATGTGGGGGTTCTGCTGTGCCCTCAGGGCATACTCAGTCTTCATCTTGCTGCTTCCTTCTCAGCAGTTTTGAGCCTTGGGGAAAGGCCAAACTGAGCCCCAGGATGGTCCAGAGGAGAAGTTGGGTGGCAGTGTCAGAGACTCCACAGAAGCCAAGCCCTGCCTCTGTCCCAGGTGCATTCCCATATCCCTGCCCTCATACATTCCCTTTCTCTGCCTCCGAACCAGATCACTGAGCTGCGCCAGAAGCTGGCAGACCTGCAGAAGCAGGTGACTGACCTAGAAGCTGAACGGGAGCAGAAGCAGCGTGACTTTGACCGCAAACTCCTGCTGGCCAAGTCCAAGATTGAAATGGAGGAGGCAAGTGTGACCCCCGTGCCCTGTGGTTTCAGCACTCCCTTCCCTTTTAGCCACCAGTCCATGGAATCAGTGAGCCAGGGGTGGAGTCAGGAGGTCCAGGTTCTAGCTCAAGTACTCAAGAGCTGTGGGACTAAGGGCAGAGACATTTTCCTTCCCTGTGCCTCAGTTTCCCTTCTGAAAATGAAAACGATTAGATTAGCTATTGCTTTTCAGATTTTCTTGTTTTCAGTGAGATTTGTTCAGTTACAGTCTTATACACTGATGTATGTTTTCTCTCATGTGGAAGCTAGAGAGGAAAATGGAAAAGAAAGATGGAGGGAGGAGGTCTCATGAAAATCAAAGGGAGATCCGTAAAGGAAAGGGACAAGGGTAGGAGGCATGGAGGGAAGAGGGATGTACTAGGAAGTACTGGGGAGTGCTGGGGATGTATTGGCCAAATTATATTGTTACATTGTGCACATGTAGAAATATACAACAAATCCCATCATTATCTACAACTATAATGCACCAATAAAAAAATATGCAATGAGAAAAAAATTCCCATGAGGCATCATAAGTGGTTAAAAATTCTGAAATTGTGATTAGTTATTGCAAATTCCCAATTTCAAGCACTCTTAAGTGGACTTGATCTAGATATATAAACATGTATGGAAAAACTGTTGTGAAAAGAAAGATTAAACCCTAAATTCACAAGAGTGACTTGTAACTAAGCATGCACGTGTGCAATGCATATATGTATATGAATATATGGGCTGGGGATCTTAAAGGAAAGAGGCAGAGGGTGACCTATAAAAGCACTTCATCTTTTATTCTATTTTATTTCTAAATGGTAAAACCATTTAGAGAGTCACATATGAAAAAATGGTTTGCTCTGTAGTTGCTTTTTAAATCATTTCCTATTTTCTCAAAAATTATTAAAAAATCTTATAGAAAAATTTCTATAAGAAATAGAAACTACAGGGGCTGGGGTTGTGGTTCAGTGGTAGAGTGCTTGCTTCACAAGTGTGAGGCACTGAGTTCGATTCTCCACCACATATAAATAAATGAATAAAATAAAGGTCTATCAACATCTTAAAAAAAAAAAAAAAAAGAAATATAAAAGAAATAGAAGCTACATGGGGAAGCACATGATATGAAAGTGATCCAGGAGGGTACAGTGGCACATTTTTGTAATCCCAGCTGTGTGGCATCTTCCTGCAACTTCAAGGCCACCTGAAGCAACTTAGGGAGACCCTGTCTTAAAGTCTTAAAAAATGAAAAGGGTTGGGGATGTAGCTCAGTAGTAGAGTACCCTGGATTTAATCCCCAGTAAAGTGAAAAAAAAAAAAAAAGCAGGCTGGAGGGGCCATTCTACTAACTCTTTAGCATAGTGATAGTGATTTTGAGGGGAAGGGCTAATAGACAAATCTTCATTTATTCATTTGTCTAGTCAGTTTTCACCAGAGTATGCCCCCCAAGAAATTCAGTGTGAACCATCCAACCCTACCCTGACTGGGGAAAAGATGCTACACAACTAATTGGAGTAAAAGTATATTAAGTACTACAAAGAAGTTACAGGAATCAGAGAGTGGGCGTAAGGGGGACCAGATTGATTTTATGGGACCAGGAACAAGTCTTTGAAAAAATGGCATCTGCTATAGCATGTGTAACTAATGCATCCAGGTCCCGTCAGGATCCTGGAACAGCTTGAAGAGTAAAGGCCATCTGACTCCCAAACCCTCAGGGTTTTATGTATGTCACCATATCTTCCCCTTCGTGGGAATTGGACATGGTCTTCTTTTTGTGTGTGTGTGCTGGGGATCAAACCCAGGGGCATTTTACCACTGAATTACATCCCCAGCCCTTTTTATTTTTTATTTTGAGACAGGGTCTCACTAAGATGCTAGGACCTTGCTAAGATGCTGAGGCTGATCTTGAATTTGCATTCTTCTGCCTCAGCCTCCCAAGTTGCTGAGGATTATAGGCATTCACCACCACACCCAGGTTTGCCTAGCTTTTTAAAAGGATGTTTTAAACATGAATTGCATTTCAGGGTTTCTTCAATGACCATGTGGCACCCAGGAGGCTTATCTGGGCAACCAACCTGAATCTGTGACCACCCCCTGCCTTACCTTGAAGATTTAGTTAGGGAAGACACTACCTAGGTTTTCTCATGAGTGAATAGTCATGTCCTGTGATTCGTAGCCAGGCGTCCTGGCTCTTAGTCCCCTCACTCACTTTGGTATGGGAGACAAACTCCTGGAATCTGACAGTGGGGTGTTTCCAGACAGAGTGTGGTCCCATAGATAAGCACTAGAGGCCATGCTTCATTCTAGAGCTTCTTAAGCAGGCACTTCAGGGAAGCTGCCATGTGTTCTGACCAAGGCTGCCCCGAGCCATCTCTGGCTGGAAATAGCTCATCCACTAGTTTGTAGAATAATGAGTAAAGGTCACACAGGGCTGGATGAATACTGACCTGTGGCCTATCTCCTAATCCTCATGTTGTGAATGCATCATTATAGAATGTTGACACACACTACAGATAAAGTGAAAGTTTTCCTGGAATACTTCCCACCCCAATTCTGGGCCTTCCCCATTGGTAATCCCTGGTACCATTTTGATACATATCTTTCTAGACCTTTTTCACATTTGTCCACATAGAAAGGCAGTTTATTTGGGGTGTGCTTGCTCTGCCCACTGTAGTGTGCTGCTGTGAACTGTTTCAGAAACTTCCTTTGAACAGAAATAGAAAAAGCAATGGACACCTGGGGCAGTGGCCTTAAGTAATTCACCTCCCCTCTCCGGACATTCGTTTCCCATTGATTATGGGGCCTGGGACTTTATGCTGTCTCTAGTGACCATATTTGCTGGGGCTGTCTGTGGTGCAGAAACCCTGGTTTCCTAGTGTCTATGTCAGAGGTGCCTCAACCTTGACACTTTCCCTGGTTTCTTTTCAGTTGTGGTGATCTTTCTTTTAACTCCACAGTACTTTGTGTGTTTCTCTCTAGAGGAACACCTGCCAGGTGCTACATTGATGTCCTTAAATAAGAACTAAGACTGTACAAGCTGAAAGCTTCTTTAGAAATTGTCGATAGTTCCTCGCTTCCCATGGATCACAGAAGACCCCTGTGTGAATCTGGTAGAACCTGTTTTTCTTCCTAGAAATTTGCACACAGACAATTATACACTCATTTTTAGCACAGCTCTCCCGAGGTCCCTCTGTGACTCATGTTAAGAACCCTTTTACCCTTGGCATTTAAGTAAGCTCAAACAAAAGGGCTAGGACAGTGTCCAGAACCTCTGCTGGTTGATGGAATTGCTGGTGTCAGAACCTAGGGTCTTTCACTCCACCAAGCATCTTTTCCTTGAGGGTGGGATTGTGTGGGCATTACCATATTTTTACCAGGTGCCTTACTCCTGAGATTGCAAGATGGTGGCTGAGAGAGAGAAGGCATGCACACGTGAGGGCTGGGGCAGGCAGGGCAGGAGGTTGAGGCCTCCTGAAGAGGCTCCCTGTTTACCAACCCCATGCTTCCTGCAGAATGACAAGGAGCAGCTGACAGCAGAGGCCAAGGAGCTGCGCCAGAAGGTCAAGTACCTGCAGGATCAGCTGAGTCCACTCACACGGCAGCGAGAGTACCAGGAAAAGGAGATCCAGCGGCTCAACAAGGTAGGCATCTTGGCTCTGCCCCCCTGGATAGGGAGGGCAAGACGTGCCCCAGTGCTGGTGCCCTCAACCTAGGAGGGGTGACTTGTTGGTCAGCAATCTGGCATCACAGTTCCTGCCCCCTCTGCTGTTATGCCCTGAGTGACCTAGCCCTTTGCAGAGCCTGGACTCACTCCTCCTCCAGACCTTTGCACCTGCTACCTCTTTCAGCAGTGCCAGCCTTCACCCTGATAGCTAGCCCCACTGATTTTTCAGGGTGAGCTTTAGCATTACTGACTCAGCAAAGCCTTCCCTGGGTGTCTTTTAGGTCATCCTGTTTTAAACTCAAAAAATACCAGCAGCTTCTCACAAAGCCCTTTTCACGTTCCTTGGTGATTCCTTCTTCCACTGTCTTCCCATCTAGCAATAGGAGGTACACATCCTTGCCAGGGCATTTACCCCAGTGCATTGCCCAGTGCTGGCACCAAGCACTTACGTTCAGAAAACACTGACTGAAGAGAATAGATGAGCATGGGCCACAGGGTCTCACCCTTGTGAAGTAGGATCTCAGGGAACAGGTACCCAGGGTGGAGGCTGGGTGAATTGGAAACCCTCTGGTGTGTACTAAGGTGAATGGCAATTGATGGGACAGGCCCGGTTAGAGTCTGGTTCTAGACCCAGCTTTGCCACTCTAGCCTCTCCAGGCCTCACTTTGCCATCTGAACCCTGGTGGGAAGCATTCTAGCCCTTCTTACCTCCAGCACAGGGGTTAAAGGGAGAAGAAGCTGAGAGGAGGGAGCTTTGAAAAGAAACTCTCAGCAGGCCAGAAGGGGTTTTCAGTTTGTGGCTCAGCTTTTCCTTCTGTGCTAATTGTTTATCCTTTCCCTCCGTCTCCTGACCCTGTTCACAATGGGCTCTGGCATGAGTTTGATTTTCCCTGGGTTGAAGCTCTGCTAGGACAACTTTCTATTTGTTTTTGTTTGTTTTGTTTGTTTGTTACATTGCTAGGGATTGAAACCAGGGCCTTGAGCATAATTAACAAGTACTTTACCACTGAGGTGCCTCCCCAGCCCCTCTATTTGGTTTTATATTTTCTAGGCATTGATTATGTCAAGTCAGGGGCCTTGGGACCTGTTCCCCAGGAAGAAAAATGATCTGTCCTAAGCTGGGGGGTCTAAATCCAGGCAGAGTACTTCCTATGTTGCTGATCTTAAGAATGAACCCATAGGTTTTCATGGCAGAGCTGGGGACAGAGACATTGTGTGAATAAGTCATGCAAGGCAAGTAGCCTCAGGCAGGCCTCTCCCTATACCTGGACCTCAGTTTTCTCATCTAAAAAAGAGGGTGGAATAGGAGGAAAAAGTGAAGCTATCACTTCCCCTCAAAGCATCCTGAATTTGCTATTGGTTTTGGGGAGCTGGGGACTAAGAGGAGCCCAAGTCCCAGCTTGGAAAGGCCTGTTTCCCCATGAAGACAGAGACATTGTAGGAGACATTGTAGGCAATGCTGAGGCCTGGCATGCAGAGTCCCTGCTGGTCAGGGGTTGAAGTCCAGGTGGTGATGAAGGTGACCAGCCTTGAGAAATGTTCTAGAGCTCTAAAGTTAACAGTTAACAGTGTTAAAGGAGAAGAGCAGTTAAGGAAACCTTTTAAGAAGATGTGAGCATACTGTTTCACATAAAGAACATTATTTGGTGAACATGATAGATTAAGGGTGCTTTTATTTTCAAATGTTATTTTTTGATGTTTTAGTTCATCTTCAATATTAGAAAGGTAAAATATTACATAAGAATATTACATACATTAATGTATGTAATAATGTAACTGCATAATGTAACTACAAAAGGGTTAAGTTAGAAGGTCTGGCTTGAATGGGACTGGGTTGCTGATGTTGAAGAATCTCAGGGCAGCCGAGTGTGCTGGCAAACACCTATAATCCCAACGGCTCAGGAGGCTGAGGCAGGATAAAAGGCAGGCAGTTCAAAGCCAGTCTTAGCAAAAGCGAGGCACTAAGCAACTCAGTGAGACCCTGTCTCTAAATAAAATACAAAATAGGGCTGGAGATGTGACTCAGTGGTTGAGTGCCCCTGAGTTCAATCCCCTGTACCACCCCTGCTGCCCCCCCAAAAAAAGAATCTCAGAGCAGGGCAGTTATCCAAGGGACTGAAGCTTCTCTCAGAGACCTCAGATTCTTTCTAGGTCTCGATACTAAGAATTGAGCTGCACCTGTGAAGAGGAGATTTCCCTTTCTACAGGAGGACCCCAGTTTAACCTGCTGGTTAAGAGCATGTACTGGGTGTGAAACCCTGCCACTCACTAGCTCTGGGACCCTGGATAAGTCATCTTGGGTCTCTGAGTCACAGTTTTCACATGTGTAAAATGGGGGTGATGATCAGAGTCTTTCCTTCACAGGACTGTGGAGAGGCTCCAATGAGATGACATGTATAAAATGTTAATAAATAGGGCAGCATTTATTAAACAGTACTGGCGGTGGTGATTATTACTATCGTGAAGAGGGTCCCTGAGGATGACCTCCAAAGGGGCCTGACCTCCAGGGGCTCCCAATGATTTTCCCCCTTTTGTACCTGATCCCAGGCTCTAGAGGAGGCACTGAGCATCCAGGCCTCCCCATCATCACCACCAACAGCTTTTGGGAGCCCAGAAGGAGCTGGAGGCCTCCTAAGGAAACAGGAGCTGATGACACAAAACGAGTTGCTGAAACAGCAGGTGAGACTCTGGGGGGAGCTGGGCATTCCTGAGAGCCAGTATGGGCTTGGAATCACATAAATAGGAGTCCATTCCCTGGCCATTGGCAGGACCCTGCCTGGGTATAGGTTTCAGGAGTGTGTCTGTGGCTTAAGTCCACTCTTCTGCCACCTTTATGATTGAGCCATCTCTATGCCCCACCTGGTTCTTACTTATGTGTAAAAAATAAAGATTAAATGTATTCAAAAGGAACTTTTATCACTACTAGAAAAACCTATTATTTGCCACAAATAGAAAGTAATTATGAGTAGTAAATACAGTAAAATCAAAACAATGTTATTGAACTGTAGCCAGATACTCTTGCCTGATGAATACTGTAAACTCGAACCCTCTTTCTTAGAGATTGGCAAGTACTGGAAAGACAGCACAGACTAGCATGAAATAGACTTTATCCTTAGGACACAGGAGACTGTCAGACAGTTGGAAGGTGATTGCCCTCCCCCATGTCTCTGCACTACTTGATGCAACTCTTTTCATCCCCTAAATCATCTTGGCCCCAAGCAGCATCTCAGTGATCTGCAGTGAGGTGTGAGGCTGTAGGCTTGGAGCAAGGGCCCTGCCTAGCCCATCCTCTGCCTGGACACCCAAAACTCTGGGAGAGCAACATGTCCTTTTCTCTCAGAACCAGCAGACTCGAACTCCAGTGTACTGCCATGTACTGGTTCTGTGGCCTCCATGGCTCTGCCTCTCTGTGGGTTTCAGCAGATGAAAGGATTGGACTGGTTGATGGCTTTCAGCCTTTTATGTTTTTTAACATGAATCCTTCATTCAAATACAGTCCTTCCTTGAAGCCAGAATATAAGATAGAGGGACACAGAACTACTCTGTTTGAAGTTGGGGGTGGGGACTCTAGGTACACCCAATCCCATTCCCTGTGGTGACCCTGAGACAGGGCAAAACTAGCCCTGACATCAGTTGCCTCCAGCAGGAGGTATGGGGTCTGGGCCTAAGCAGTCGGAGTTCCTGCTGAGATGCCCACTCCCCCACCCACCCCACCGTGCCCTCCAGGTGAAGATCTTTGAGGAGGACTTCCAGAGGGAGCGCAGCGACAGAGAGCGAATGAATGAGGAGAAGGAGGAACTGAAGAAGCAGGTGGAGAAGCTGCAGGCTCAAGTCACCTTGTCCAATGCTCAGGTGGGAGCAAGTGGACCAAGGAAGGGGCCTGTACTTATGGGGAGGGGTAAGAATGAGGGTCCCTAGTGACTTTCTTTGTCAGGACACTTGCTGGTTCCTTTCCAGCTCTGCTACCAAACTTCTCTATGACCTTGGCAAATTCCTTACCCTCTGATCCTGTGTAAAATGCAGATATGGAAGAACCCAACAGAAGCTGAAGAATCTCAGGGCAGGACAGTTGTTCAAGAGATTGAAGCTTCTCTCAGAGACCTCATATTCTTTCTAGGTCTGGATACTAACTCTAAGGTGTCTCCAGTTCTGACTTCCCACAGTCAGTTTTGATGCCTACAGGAACAAATTCAGGAGTTGGCCATTATCCATCCACTTGCTCACAGTGGAACTGAAAGAAATTAATACAGAAAAGGAGAGGCTCACACAAACCCTGCTGACCTGTGTTTTGACCACCCACAATGAGAGTCTCATCCCACAGCTAGCAGCTGGGGCTGTGCTGTGCCCCTGGGGGTCTTTCTTGGGACTAACCCAAGCACAGTGACCTGGGGAGGTGCTTAGGGCTTCAGCCAATCCACCTTCTGGGCCAGTTAGGCACTGGGCCCATACGTGGCCAGGAACTACCTAGGCCAACAGGCTTCTCTTTTTCCCTTCTCCAGCTAAAATCATTCAAAGAATTTGAGAAGGCAAAAGAAGCCCTCAAACAGCAGAAGAGGAAAGCAAAGGTGAGCAGCTTGAGGGAGAAGGTAGCACTTGCCACATCTTACCTTCTCCAGGGGTGCAGTCTGATGGGAGGGGCTATGTACCAACGCTCTGACAACTCACCAGTGAGATGAATCAGGCATAGGCAGAGCAGTCATTGGCTCAGAATGAGTGCTTAGGACACAGTGGCTGTCATCATTGATACCTATGACCCTGTACCCAATCTTCAGTGCCCAGATACCACCCTTCCATACTCATGTACCAGGTTTTATGGCATGTACTAGCCTCTCGTGTGCATGTACCATCTGTGTATACGCATATACTAGCCTTCTGTGCCATGTACCAGCCTTCTATGCCACATATTACCCTTTCATGCCATGTGGTATTCTTCCATGCCCATGCCCCAGCCTCAGTACCTTTAGAAAGCTAAGATTCTAGGCAAGTGAAATAGGTGCCACTGAGATGGCTTATGTAGCCTGTTGCAGACCAGAACCAGATGTGAACCTTTCTTGCAGGCCTCAGAAGAGCGCTACCATGTAGACCCCCTTCCAGAACACCTCTGTGGGCCCTACCTCTATGCCTACCCACCCACGCCAGCCATGGTGCCACACCATGGCTTTGAGGACTGGTCCCAGATCCGCTACCCTCCACCCCCCATGGCCATGGAGCACCCGCCCCCACTCCCCAACTCACGCCTCTTCCATCTGGTGAGTCTTTGCCCCTCCTTCCCTCCAGAACATACACAGGGGCTGTTCCAGACCCTTTCCAGAAAGGAAAGTCAATTGAGGGGGTCAGAAACTGCAGCCTCAGCAATTCCTGAGCAGCACCATGGTGGCGGGCAGGTGTCCAGGGTCTCGATCTGGCCTGCTCTCGCGGGGTAAGAATTCTGCAACCCACAGCTGTTCAGAGTCACTGGTTTAGAAAGGAAAAGGCTGAGTCAGAGCTCAGGGCAGGAAGGAGGTACCCTCCAGGCCCCAGGCCAGGGATGTCCATTTGGGTTTGACTCGGTTATCATCTCCACGTGTGCCAGGTTCAAGAGCTTCATCATGTTTCTTTCCCTTTTGTTTTCCTCCTCCTCCTTTTCTCTTATCATATTTTTCTTTCTTTGCTTTCCTCTTATTCTTTTCCCAAAGAGCTGCTGTCCCCTGTCCCATCTTCACAGCAGTCCCTCCACCACACAGGCACCCCAGCTTCTCCCTGGACAATTACCGCAGCCTGCCATCTGGCCCCTTCTCTAGCTTTCCCCCATGTGAGCATCCTCTGTACATATCTTATTTAAGCATTGGGGTAGAGCATACTAAGAGATTGATTCTGGAGTTATAGAGATGTGGTTTCAAAGCCAAGCTTGGCTACTTTCCTAGCTAGATAATGTTTCAGAACCTCCTTAGACTCAGTTTCTCACCCAGGAATGATAACCAGGATGGTTATAAGGATTAAATTATACTCGGTTAATGTTTATTTATTACTATTCTGGTATTGTATCTGCTATTGTAATTTTTGAGCATGGTTATTATTAAGCACCAGTTTTGTTGCAGCCAGAATACACCTGGCGTCCACCCTGTGGTGGGATACGGAATCAGAGCTCCCAAGTGACGGACCCACCTGCCGCCAGGCCTGCTGACCCCGGTGAGTGTGCTCTCCTAATATGGGCGCTTGTTTCTCCCTGGAGGAAGTAACTAATCTACCACTATTGCTCTAGTTTGATCCTGGAGGAGAGGCCTAGCTGTCTAAAATACTGTTGGAAGGGAATTGTTGGCTGCATGGTGAGGGAACTGAGGCCATGCATTCTAGTTTGTTGTCTGCATGCCAGGTACCTCCAGCGACCTAACCTCCTCCCATGAGGCCCCACCTCCTAAATGTTCCACTACTCCCAGTAGAGCCACAGGCTGGCAACCATACCTTTAGCATTTGTTCTGCAAAATGTCTTTACAGAACTACAGATCCAAATTGTAGGGCTGGGGTTGTAGCTCAGTGGTAGAGTGCTTGCCTAGCATGTTTGAGGCACTGGTTTTGATCTTCAGCACCACATAAAAGTAAATAAATAAAATAAAGGTATTATGTCCATCTACAGCTAAAAAAAATTTTTTTTAAATAAAGTTACAGTATCTTATTTTTTTAAAAAAAAAGATCCAAATTGTAACACCTTGATAAGAGAAGGGGAGGAGAGTGACTGACTTAAGCTGAGGAGGACTGGTATAGGGAACTCCATCCAAGAACAAAGTGGGTAAAGAGAGAGAGGGAGCAAGACTCAGTTAAAGACATGCACAGGTCTACACCGTATGGGGCCTTGCAGAGTTTGGAAGGAATGCTAGTTTGTACCCTAAGCATGGTGTGGAGTCACTGGATGTTTTAAAGCCAAGTGGAATGACCAGATTCACATTTTGGAAAGCTCCATAGTGTTTGCCATAAGAGGTTACAGAGACTGGGGCTACATTCACCAATCAGAAAACTCTGGGCTGTAATGACTATTCTCACTCCCTGCAGGGCACTGCCTTACCAGTGCAGCTCTGGGAACAGAATCACAACTAGTCGGTGGGAGCTATAGGGAGACCAAGTCCATCTCAGCATGAAGAAAAACTTTTTAGACTACAGTACAATTGTGTAGAAAAGGAGCCAGCTGTGTTAGGAGTTAGTGTGAGCAGAGACTACAAAAATGATGACTTTCAGGGAGTGTTGATTGTAGGATTTGTGCCAGAGATCAAACTGGGCAGTCATTTCCAGAGGGTCTGTGGAGCCCTTGGAGGCTGCTTTGATGAGTGGCAGGCGGTGGCCTGATGGGAAGGACTGACCCCTCCTCCATAACTACTCACTTCTGGGAGCTGGAGCCAGACTGAGTGGGTTCAAATCTCAGCTCTACTACTTCCTACATCTGGGATTTCGGGCAAATATTTTTTAAACTTCTGTGTCCCAGTTCCCTCCTCCATGAAGGGGTAATAATGGGCCTACTCTACAGGACTGGGTGAGGATTACATGTTGAATATTCCTAAAACACAGCCTGGCACTCAGTTGCAAGCTGTTATTTTCACTGGAACTGAGTTGGCTTCCATATAAGATTTTGAAACTGACTGTATCACATAATTCTTAAGTCTTCAACTTTTTGTTTATTTAGAGTCTGCAAAAAATGACCGCGAGGGGCCCCAGTGAGACCAGGTTGTGTCATTTGGCTCCACCTTCGTCTGGGAGAGCCAGCTGACCTCAGATTACCAAAAAACTAGAGGCTACATATTCTTCGTGGCCAGAGCCGGAGCTGGACAGGAGGCTGAGATGCGCAGACAGCTCACACCTCCGGCCCTAAACTGTTTACAAGACTGGGGAGGCTCCACCCACAAGGCTTCCACATGGGCTCATCATCTGGGCATGACCAAGAGAAACTCACTGCCCTGCCTTCTGTCTCCAAGTTGAGAGGCTCCACCCAGCTCTGACCTTCCATCCTTCACTGAAGCAGCTGGACTTCCATCTTCAGAGTGGGTTGCAAATGAGACCCCTTCCTTCAGAATCTCCACAGATGTGGTTCCAGCCCCTCCGGGACCACATCCAGTTCATGTGTATGTTTAATTTTTGCTTCAAGTTCTGTAGCAGGACCTGTCCCATGTCCATCCCTACCCCTCTGTGAGGAGCTGCAGGAAGAATGGGTTTGTCTCCAGAGCAGGAGAGAATGACAGGATATTCTGATACTGGGGCCGTCTCCACTCTACCAACAACAACCTCATGAGAGGCATCACCACCTGGGAGGAGGGCCAGGCCAGCCACATCTGCTGAGAGACCCTAAACTAAAGCTGCCAGGCCCTGGAGTTCAGGCCCTCAGCCCTCACACTAGAGGTTTGTGGTGTCAAAGGCCTACATCTGGGTGGCTCTCCATCCCTAGGCAGCTGTTTGCACGCATCTTGGACATAAATCCAAGTTGAAAATCAACATTCTGTTACTGGTGTTCTTTTCTGTCCTAATGTTTCCCTCTCAGCCAATCAGAATGCTATTCTCCTGGTTCAAAACCCCTTTCTCCCACGTCCCTAAGAGCTTTACCAGTATTTGGGGGGCAGTGTAAGGAGACTAAGCTGGGAGTCAAGGGAACTTGCTTTAAATTCAAGTTTTGCCTCTCACTCACCAGGAGACCTAGGGTAAGGCATGAACCTTGGTCTCCTCCTTTTTAAACTGGAACTCCTCTTAGCCCTAGCCACCTTGCAGAACTGTGAACAAAAATAAGAGTTGCTGTGAACTGGTTTGTATGAACTCAAGATGCTGAGTGAGAAAAGCAGAGTGCATCTAGATGAATGTCAAAAAGCAGGGCCCCAGAGCACTCCTTCCTTTCTCTTCCTTAACCATCTCCCCCACAATGCTGGGACAGCCACCATTGAGGAAGCACCACAGTAGGCTGAGCTGCTGCAGAAAGGCCTTTACTGGGCAGATGGGTTGTGAGCAATGCCAGTGGACAGGGTGAGGGGAGAGAACACATCCTCCGAAGGAGTGGGGGTGGCATCCCTGCCCAGGGGTCTCAGCCTGAATGCACTAAAGGCTGGACTCTCTGGCAGGCTCAGGGGAGGCCCGCCCACAAGGGCTTCGGGCCCCTCCCTCATGGAGACACCACCCCTGTCGTGAGGTAAGTGGCTCTCACTTTCACATCTGCCTTGGCTGATCTCAGGGAGCACTGTGGGGTAGGGACAGGTGCTTGGGAAGGCCCTTCAGGAAGGAGGAGGGTGATTAGGCAGTGTGGGAGACCCAGAAAGTTCTGGAAACTTCAGTGGTGATATTTGGAGGCAGTGGGAGATGCTGGCCCCAAGGCTGAGATCAAGTCATAGTAGTACAGTCAGATCTAGCACTGGTTTTTCCTTTGGGCTGAAACCAAATTGTTCTCATTGGAACAGAGAACTGGAGAGAAAAGGGTGTTACTGTTCAGCACTCTACAGGTCACACAGCTGTGGGCACACAGATGGAACATTCTCAGGTATTCTTACAGGTAGACACACAGGTGTGCAAACACCCACATGCATAGTAGTACAGACTAACAACTATATACACACATTTGTGTCAAGCTGGGGCCTTGTGTAATAAGAAAGGGGTCTTTGACTTATGTATGATGTGATTGGAAACATGGATTCCTTCCTGAATGGAGTCCCTCCCCAGCCCCTTCATGGGGGACATGGGGTGAAGCAGGTGTCAGTTAACTATCCCTTGGCCCTCAGGGTTGCCTGCTGCCTCATGTAGGCCAGGATATCCATCTTGACATTGCTGACTGTGGTCCGGTGGTACCAGCGCATGATGGGTATGCCATCTGGCCCCACCAAGAACTTCTCAAAGTTCCAGCGAATGTCGTGGACTTTCATGGGATCCCAGAAGAGGCGTTCAGATGAGCCTAGGAGTTCCGTGGTGGGAGGACAGGAGTTCTAGAGGAGAGGAGAAACAGTAGTGTCAACCTGGCTTGGGTTCCTCCTTTCCTCTCCCTCCCCCCTCCCTCCTCCTGTCTTCCTAGGGGTAGAACAGCCTGGCACTGAGAAGAGAGCACCAGTTGGGGTATTAGAAAACTGACTTCCAGTTCGCACTGTGACTAGAAGATTGTGAGGCCCTTAACCTGTCCCTTCTGGTGCCCTGCCTGGGCCTTATCTATAAAATGTGCTGATGAGATCCTAGGAACCATTAAGCCACCTACTTGGAATAATAGACACCAAGAAGTTCCCTAAAAGCCCAGGCTTGGGGGAGGGCGACCTGGGCTTAGTCTGTGGGCTAGGTCAGGAGCAGCTGGGCCCTGTGCAGTCTGCAGGAAGAGAGGCTCCTCTCTGGCAGCTGCTCACTCACCTTCAGGAAAGTGTAGAACTTCTGTTCTTTGTTCCCATTCACGTCCCCCTTCTCAAAGAGCTGGAAATTAGGGACAAAGCCACCACCTGGTCGGACATACCTGCAAGGAATGTTCTAAAGTGGGCACAAGGCTCAGCAATAAGAGGAAAGGACAAAACAGGGGAGGAAGTGTTGGGAGTCTGGTTTTATCAGGGGTGGGCAATGGGAGCCAGTGACTGTTGGGTGGGTACAGGCATAGTGTAACCTCTCAGTAACCCCCTCCTCAATGCTCCCCTCTCCTCTTGATAAGCTCTGCCCCATTGTCCCTATCCTCTTTCCTGTCTCACTGCCCCCCTCATTCCACTAAATGGGGTTCCTAGAAGGGGAGAGTAGTTCTGAATGGCTCATTAATGCCACTGTGGAGAGGGTCAACACAGGACTCTGAGTGGACACTCACTTGAGGCTGGGTAGGATCTCTGAATTCTCTCCTGGCTCCTGTTTTCCGAATTGGTTGCAGGGGAAGCCCAGAATGACCAGACCAAATGGTCCAAGCTCTTCCTGTAGTGCATTCAATTCTGGGCCAGGGAGAGAGCAAAGGCAGGGTAGCCTGGTGAGGAGCCCTGCCTCGTCTACCCCACTCCCATGGCTCACCAAGGTGCAGCTGAAATCACAGGCCTGAGAGGGGAAGGACTGTTCAAGAGCATCCAGTGAGTTTCTGGCAATGCTGGGATTTAGGCCCTGACCTCCTGACTAACCTGGATGGTTAGAGGGTTGGGAGAAAAGACAGAAATGCCCTTCCCTAAATCAGTAGTCTCTGACCCACTGCCAGTGCCACCAGCTGAGGGGTCTTCAAAACTCATAGGATTGAGTTTCCTGGAGCTAGAACCATCCATTCCTGGCACAAGACAGCGGGCTTCCTTGGGGTGGAGTGGAGTGGGTCCCTCAAAACACCCATCCTCTGGGAATTCAGGAACCCAAGGGAGGCCCTGGTCAACTCCCAGTTTCCTCAGCACCCCTGGCCTGCATGCAGTGCCATGCAGTGCACCCAGCCCATCTCCAGTGCAAACACTCTTCTGTTCCGAGGGCTGGACAGAGCATTCAGGACAGAGTACTCACTGCCACCGGGCCATGAAACCTGCTGTCACTCCACTTCCAGGAACTGCGAGTTCAGGGTCAGACTGCCCTTGCCTCCCACTAGGGGGCCCTCAGCCCCCTTCCCCTGGGTGCTGTGAGAAGCCTTTGGCTTGCTTAATCCATTGGGCTCCTACTCTGCTCCAGTTGAGGAGAAAAAAAATGAAGACATTAGGGAATATGAAGCCTGGGTCAGATACCCAGTTCTGTCACTGCTAGTTTTGTGACCCTGGTTGTTTCTTAAGGCTGAGCCTTGGTGTCCTTACCTGTAAGTTAAGGAGAGGTGAAGGCTGAACTAGGTCATCTTTAAAACTTATTCTAGAATGGGCTGTTCCAGTAAGGCCCACCCTCTCATCCTCCCATCCACCTGCACACACCGTAGGGCCTCATGTCAATGGCCTGCTTTCCAGAGTGCAACCAAGAGAAGTGCCAAGGTGGGTGGAGGGAATATAAGCCATCTCAGCCAGTTGCCAGTAGAGGGAAGCTGCAGCCCCAAACCACCTTGTCTGTCCCTCTGCTTTTAGGCCCAGGGATGAAGGACAGCCAGGAATCTCCTAGATTATGTCCAAAGTCGAACAGACCTTAGGCTTATAAAAACATCCTCAAAAAACTGTGGAACATAGTAGAGCCGGGATCGGAGTTTGGAATCCCATGACTACTACCACACTTTCCCCTTGCACCAGGAAGGCTCCTGCAATGGAGGTGTGTCCAAGTGACAGAAACAGCCCCAAATAGAGCAGTGGAGGAAGGGCAAGCTCTTACCAAGGTACTGGTCTGTCAAACCTCAGTAGCTGGCTACGTTGACAAAGAGGATGTATTTGCCAGAGTACTGCTTAAAGGGAATGTACTCCTCCCCATCGATGGTGAGGGCCCCATACTCATAGATGGTGCCACTCATGCCACCATGGCAATCTGTCTGGAAAAGAAAAAAAGACCAGCACCAGGAAGTTGTTAGAGCTGGAAGGAAACTTGGACATTTCTTCACTTTGAAGTTAATGAAAGATCCCAAAAGGAAGCACAACTTGCCCAAGACCACACCAAAAACGAACTGGAGTAGAACCGAGGTCTCCTAATTCCCTGTATAAGATGATGAGACACTCAATTGCTTAATAAACACTTCCTATTAACATTTAAGCACTTAATAAGAGAGGGCTAGAAATCACTAGTGATAATTATTCCACATCATATGTCACAACATTTATGAGGCTCAAGGGTGACTGCCCTGGTGCTGGGAGCTGGCTTACTGGATAGGCTGATGGATGAGTGGCTGTTGCAACAGTCCTGGCAAGTGATGGTGAGGCCTGAGGAGGAAGAGTCAGTATGGAGAGTGGTGATTCAGAGGCACCAAGTCTACCTCCAGACTTGGAAAGATGAGGCTGTTGTTATGAAATAGGGAAGGAGGACCAGGAGCCAGGAATGAGGAAAGGCCTCTGGTAAGGGTTAGATGTGGCTGTAAAGGTAAAACCATGCCTAGCATATACTACATGTTCTCAAGTGAGCAGTTGGGGTGATGATGAATATACCTTCTCTCTACCCAACTGCTGCTCCACAGCCAGCCCCCAGGACAAGAAGGGATGGAGCACAGTGCACTGTGGTTTAGGACACCTGGGTTCTACCTCCTGCTCTGCTACTATGCATGGTCTTGGACTGGCCCTTCCTCTTCCCCTGGCCTCACCTTGAACTGGATCAGTCAGTCTCAACCCAGATGGCTTGACAGCATCACCATCAGTATGAGAGGAGAGGATGGGATTACAGCTAGCCAGCGGGATGTTGCCCAGGACCTCTCTCTACCCCATCCCTCATGCCTGACTGATGACAAAACTCTTGGGTCTACTCTTGAAAATTGGTTACTGCAGTGACAACATGATTCAGCAGGTGGGTTGTAACGCAAAGGGAAAAGTTTGAAGTCATTGTATTAGGTGATCTCTAAGGGCTCTGTCATCTGATGAAAAATGGAAAGATGGTAAACAAATGGAGCAAAAACTGGCCTGAAAGACCTGGTGAGGACAGTGACAGATGGTGAGCAATAGAGGCATAAATTCACTCTTTTTTTCCCTTCAATTCTGGAAAACTCACAGCTGAGGCAAGGTCCCTGGGCCTAACTGGGTGAAGGAAGTGATCCACCGGGCAGGGTGTGGCCCCAGCAGGATACAGATGAGTTGTCTGTCATAAAGTGGCTGCAGGCTGAACTGGGTGAAGCTGGACTGCCTCCACCAGGTCATCCCCTGGCAGCTGCAAGCTCTCTTTTTGGCTCTGGTAAAAATTCTCTGCTTCACATGAGTCAAATAGTCCACACCATGTGACTTCTGCTAGCTGATGGAGGCAGGATCAAGACCTAAACTCATTATTACTCCTGCTCCGCAGCCTCCTAGGTCACAACTGGGGTCACTACTTCCTTAAAACACAAACAAACCACAGCACAACCAACAGCCCGACAGGCCATAAAGGTCTGGCAGCCTCCCTACCTCCTCCACTCCACCCTGATCTGGACATGATCTCTGGGTTTGTGGAGAGGAAAAAAGCCAAGAAATTGACTAAACAATCAGAGCTTGTAAACAAACAGGAGCATCAACTTCTGGGCACAGTTTCCAGGATGGGGTGGGGCAATGGACACCCCACTCATTAGGTACTAGTCCTGACTGGCTGTTGGCCCTGTGCAAGTCACTTACTCTGGGGTCCTTGGTCTGAGGATAATCCCATCTGCCTCTCAAAATAGCTATGAGAATCAGTTTGGCATATTGAAACAAGCTTAAAAGTTTCTTGGAAAGAAAAGTACAGGTTAGAGGATTGTGATTATTCTGTCTGCAGCTGAGGTAAAGAGCCTTGAGATTCCTCCATTATAGTGAGCAGAGAAGCCTTAGATGTTTGCCAGTCATTATGAGGGTGGTACACTGGGCAGGGTATCTGTCACCAGGAGGAGGGATGAGTAGCAGCCTCCACACTTACTGCTGCAGCCAGTGAAGCTAGCGCTGTGGGTCCAGATCCAGACTGACAGGTCAGGGTGACCCATGGGGACTGGGGGGTGAACCACAGACAGCAGAGGGGAGAGGCCACACGGGTGCCTCAGTCCTCCCATAATTGGCCAGGAGAAGAGTGTTCTGATGACTCGAGAACTGATGGTAGGGCCAGGGACAACAGCCAGGGCCCTGCCCGGCTAGGGCTGCAGGTCTGTGTCTTTCTCTTCTCCCATCAAGGGGATGCTGTTGAAGGAGAACTATGCTGGGAGGCAAGAGACCTGTGTCTGGGTCTGGCAGTACCTTTGGTTCTATGTAACTACTTCCCCTCTCTAACCTCTGGCTCCGCCATTATAAGAGGGAATCAGATTCACTGCTGTCTTAAGAGCCCGTCAGCCCTGACGTCAACCTGTGGTTCCATGATTCTCTCTGCCTAGTTTAGTCACTTAGAAACCAGCAGTTACTAGGGATCCCATGCACGTCAGCAGCTGTTATTCTTTCCAGCTTCTGCAAAGTCCTTTTGTACAGCAAGGACAGGGAGCCTGGGCAGCCTTAAGCTACACTGAAGGGGCAAGGAGGAAAGGAGGAAAGGAGGGTTCTCTTTGTTCCTAGCCCCTCCTTTGAATTGGAAGAGGAAAACATCTCTCTGGACCTGAATCACCTGTGGTCCATTCTTTGTCCTGCTGGTAGAGACCAGATAAATGGTTGGGTCCTAGAAGTCAGAGCTGTGGCACGTCAACTCTAGGACCTAGGAGGATAGATGAGCATGACCAAGCTGTCATTAGCCAACAAGTCCTGGATGGTTGTGTCTGATATGACCAGATTTCACCCTAAGACTTCTAGATCATACTCATCCTGTTCTCTGTGAATTCATTCTTCCCTACCCAGAGTTCTGCAGAAAACACATGGCCATGTTGAATTATCCATGGGGTCCACACCCTTAACCTCCAGGCTTCTTAGGATAAGGATGAATCTTCCCTTCTCTGAGGGGCTGGGACTGACTCCATGATTCTGACCTGCCCATGGTCCACCCCCACCTCTAATCCACAACCTAATTCAAAACTTGGTCCCATGCCTACCCTAGAAAATGCCTTCAGAGATGGCAGTTATAAACAAGGCTGGATAAAAGGAGGCCTTCACAGCCATCCAAACTTAGATCTCACTCCAAGGAGGGGCAGACTAATGGAAGAGCAAAGGGGTTAGAAACAGAGAGAGGAACCTGCTCTTGGACTGGGATTCCTGAGAAGTGGATGGACTTATAACAGCTTAGAATAAAGACCCAGAGGACTTTAGAAACAGAAGTTCAAAGCTAGAGCCTACATAAGCATGTTGGTGTGTGTGAGAGAGGGAGAGAGAGAGAGAGAGAGAGAGAGAGAGAGAGAGAGAGAAAGGGGTGTATACTGAGAGGGTAGAGACAGAAATCTTTCTCTTTGGGTCTATCCCTACTCCTGGTTTCTGCCTTTCTACCCTGGGGAAGAGAAGAGGTCTACAGGATCCACCCAGATACATTTTGACCAAGGAGATAAGCACGCTGGTTCATCCCCAAACTTCTTCAGCATCTCCACTCCTACTCTAGCTAAAGTCACACACCCTGCTGATGATAGACTGAGGTTCAGGGGAACTGTGCCTCTCCTTCAGAGTTGAGGATCCCCAGCTCTCTCCATCTACCAGGTTTGCTCAGGCAATGTGGATCATTGGTAGTGAGGCTGCCCGACAGGGAACTCTTTTCAGAGGACAGTTTGTTGATTTGGCTGCTTCTGAAGTCATCAGTTTCATTGTGTCCTTCCTCTACTCCACCCCTGCCCTGCAGATGGAGAAACTGAGGCCCAGAAAGGGGTGGGGACTTAGGATACTGAGCGTTCTGCACTGCCAGTCTAATGTTCTTTGGGTCATAGAGCTCTGCTTCTTCTGCCAGTGCACTGGAATCCATGTGGGTGGTTCTACCTACATTTATATTTCTTGGGACAGGAGAGCCCCAGGCAGTTCTTGGAGACCAGGGCTGTCCTGCTGCATTGCCCTCCCTTTCTCTTTACTGCCATCTCCCTAGGAACCTGCAAAGTCGACGCAGAGGCCTGTCTCTGGGCCTTTTTCTGTGTAGTGACACCCCACCACCCCACCCTACTGGAGAGCAGCAGTTGGTACCAACTGACATGAATGCAACAAGGCCACCTCCTACCCCTGAGGTAGTAGTGGGGGTCGCCTTCCTCCCCATTCTTTCTGCCCACCTGGAGAACCCAGGTCTGGATTAGATGGAACTTCTTATAAACTGAAGGTCACCGGCGGGGGATCCTGCAGTGGAGGTGGAGGCAAACAAAGTTAAGGATGTCCCTCATACCTGGGTGTCGCCCTTTGGAGGGGAGCCCGGGAAGAGTTGCCTGGCTCCTATGAGATGGACACCTGGCAGCTACGTTCATTTCCCAGTCTTCCCCGCTGGAAGCTCACTCACCTTCGACTTCTCCTGTCCCCGGCTCGACGGGACGAAGCCCGCCAGGAGCAGGGAGAGAAGGCAGGATGCCTGGAAAAGCCGGGCCATGGCGGACTGGGGGCGCGTCTCAGGCTCGCCTCAGACGCTGTCTGATGCCGGATCACCGTCGGTCTGAGGTGTCCGAAGCTTCAAGCTACCTTTCAAGCCCTCAGCAGTGGCCAATCCGCGACCAGGTCGGGGTCCTAGCAGCCAATCGCAGCGCGGCTAGGATTTCAGGGGCAAGTCGTGCCCGCCCTTCTCTCTCCCCTCCCCAAGCCCTGGGCGACAGTGACATAAGCAGTCTGGGGAGAGACATGGGAGTGAGGTCCTTGTGCACTCAGGAGGCGGTCCTCTCCTCTTTGGGCTCCAAAGTGCAGGAGGAAGCAAGCACAACGTACTCCTCCTGATCAGCAAGGGCCGGTAGCTCAGTAACACCCAAGAATCAATGGGTAGCTCAGTTCTGGGAAGTAATTCTTAATTCCTAGGCTTTAAAAAATTACCCTGTGACGGTCTTGCCCTGAGGTTGAGGATTTAAAATTTCAGCAAGATCTGAAGTAAGACCTTCCGGAACAGTTACTATAAGTAGTTTTAGTACTTCAGAAACATTGTGGGTGTACTGGGATTTCCAGGGCAGCCCCCTCCTAGGTAAGGCGTGGGATGCCTCCGCTGATTTGGGAGCAGAAAACCCATTTGTTCTCTGTGAAGTCTTTTTTTTTTTTTTTAATTGACACATAAGAATATTACAGACAGTTTTATATACCTGTACAGTCTTGGGCAATTGCTTTTCCTCTCTGAGCCTCAGTTTCCCCACCTGTGTAATGATGGGATTGGTTAATGTTCTCTCAGGCCCTTTTGGCTCTGACTGAATGATGGGTTTTAAGTGACAGATTTAGTCCAGAAATCCTTTGAGAGGATGATCCCCACCTGGCCAGGGCCTGGTACTCAATAGACGTTTAATGTTTTCTGAGCTAATCAATCATTAAATGTGTTTCAAAACTCTGCTGGGAGATACTCACCATCAGGCCAGGCAGCTGTAGGTCTGCTGATCTAGGCATGATCTTACCTACAGATAGGGGAATGGGTTGGAATCAGTGATTTACAAATCTTTCTGAATACCAAAGTAGCTGGGAAGCCATTAGTAGAGATTCCTGGGCCCAGCTTCAGAATGACAGCATTAGAATCCCTAGGAGTAGAGTTTGAGAATCTGCCTTTAGACATGTTCCAGGGGGGATTCTGAGGCAGTCACCCTGGCCTTAGTCTTGATGGGATTAGTCCCAGGATTAGGAACCCTCTGGAAATCCCTTCTGATCAAGAAATGTCTTAACTATGATTCAAGAACAGAGGAATTTGGAAGGTCTGTTTCTCATTCTTCTGAAAACCTTCCTTCCTCAAACCACAATTGGTTGACATGTTGAAATGGAAGGAATCTTAGAGGCCAAGAAGTATTTTGTGTGTGTGTGTGTTGCGGGGGAGAAGGGGGCACAGGATGCTTTACCACTGAGCTACATCTCCAATGCTTTTTATTTTTTGAGATGGGGTCTCTAAGTGAATGAGGCTGGTCCAGAACTTGGAATCCTCCTGCCTCAGCTTTCCATCACTAGAATTACAGGAGTGCACCACTGTACCCACCCAGGGAGTCTTTAGATGATTTGAAGCACAGAAGCATAATGAACAGTGACTGACACAGAATATGTGCTCAATCAATGTTATTTATTCAAACTCTTCATTTCACTGAAGCCTAGAGGTGGGGAACAACTACCCAAGTTCCCACAGCAAATTGGTGGCAGAAAAGGAACCAGAATCCAGGTCTCCAGACTCTAGTCTTGGATCTTCTCCATGTTGTTCTGTGATTTTTTGAGATTCATAGTTACCCAAAGATACAAACATCTGGGTACATATCAGTTTGTCAGAAATCCATTGTTAGCACCAGTTGGCATCCAGTGACCCCTAAGTGTGTGCTTCACACCTAACACCATGAGAAATGCCAAAGAGGTTTCTAGAAGCTACAGTCCTTGCCCTCAAAGGTATGGCCAGCAGAGCCCACTATAGTGAGGCAAGTGAGCCACCTAGGGTCATGTAAGTGCTGGACAGGAGGGAACGTCACTTTAAGGTTTGAACCCTATGTTCCTCACTTGTCTGGCCTGAGTCCTGGGCTGGTATTCAGTTTCTCTGGTGGATGGGTGGGGGACAAGAAGAATCCAGAGGCCTAAGGGGCTGCTCTAAGTTGCTATAGAGCCACAGAAAAGTTACTTTACTTTGCTCGATCTCTTTTGGCCCACCTGTGAAACAAGGGTCTTTGACAATCTCTCAACGGTGGCTTCTGTGGCTTTTCAGTTCCAAGGATCTAAGAAAAGCCTGTGCCACCCAAAACCTAGGAGCCCTGAGAACATGGCAGTGAGGTGGGAAGTTTCGGGAGCATGCCCTGGCATTGAGGAGAGCCTGCTGCATTCTACTTTCAGAGAAGTTCTGACCACTGGCCAAAGAGCATGCAGATGAAAATGAAAATAGTATCTACCAGGTTTTTCATCAGTACCTGTGTTAGTGCATTTGGTTGATTGGTTCCCAGGACTCATGTTTTGAAAGATGTTTTTCTCCATCAGGCAGTTCTCAATTGCCCTTAGGTTAAAGTTCAAATTCCTTGGTTCTTCAGATAATGCCCTCAACATCCATTCACTTCTTTAAGGTTTTCCAAAGCTCTTATTCTGCCTTCTGCAGCTGTACTAGATACTTAGCCCGCATGCCCTTCTCTCATCTCCAGGTTTTATCTATGCCTTTCCCTCTGCCTGGAACACCCAACCTACTTTCTCTTTAACTGGTTTTCTTCTACCCCACTGTTCAAGTCTTTGCTTATGTCACTTCCTAAGGGAAGAGTTTTGTTCGGGTCCTCTGGCTTTACTCTAGTTCTTGAAGTATTTGGCACTTTCTAAATATCAACCCTTTGTCATTCTTTTTGTGTATGTGGTGCTGGGGGTCGAACCCAGGGCCTTGTGCATGCCAGGCCAACACTCTACCACTGAGCCACATCCCTGCTTTGTCATTCTTTATCATCATTTCTTGTTATCTGCTTCCTCCACCAAATTATAAGAACTACAAAGCCTTTATTTCCAGTGCTTTGAGCAGGATTTGATATATATTAGCTGCTTGATAAACATTTATCAAATAAATTAATGTCAATCAAAGCACTCTTTGACATATAGAATAAGCAGAGTTTCAGGCCAACATGGGCTAACAATTTTAAGCCCATGAGACAGTCAGATTTCAGCTGTTAATAAGATTTAAGCCATGTGAGTTGTTCTGAGTCACAGGAGAGTAGATGATTTACACTGGGCTTTGGGAAGGGAGGATGGAAACAGATACTGTGGAAAAACCATAAGCTAGTTTTGCTTTCAGTCTAAGAATGTGCTCTTCTGCATCCTGGATAATTGGGTACCCACTATCAGCTCACTATTTGCTTAGTGGGTAAATAGCAACAGAGATGACTAAACGGGTTTAAAAAATAAAAAGTGCTGATGAATTGTATCTCCAAGGAAGATAGAACATGAGTTAATAAACAAAAAGGGCTATAAAAACCAAGACAATGAAAAGCAGCCCTGCTGTTGCTGAGTAAGTATTTAGGTTCTGGACTCAGCAATGGGGTCAGCCAGCCCAATTGGTAAGTCCAGATGGAGGCAGCAGAAGGCAGGCCCAGCCCCCAATGCCTTGCTACCAACTTCAAACAGTGGCCCTGTTCTGCAATCAAGGAGGGATTGCAGAATCTAGGTAGGGCCCTGGAGCTTCTGGTTTCCTAAATGACTGGTAGATCCAATCTTAGAGTCTGAGGTAAGACAGGGGTCCATCAAGGGGACAGTGGGAGACTGGAGACTTTGCATCTAAAACAAATGCCTGGCGCGCTACATGGGCACAGAGTGTAGGTGGGGCTGGGCAGTGTGCTTTGGTGCCTCATTGTCCCCCAGAGTCGCGGGAACAGGACTCGGGCTGCTGGCACCATGAAGATCTGGACCTCAGAGCACATCTTCGACCACCCACAGGAAATTATTACAACAGCTGCAATGCAGAAATACTCAAACCCTATGAACCGAGTGTGGTTGGAGTTGATGTGCTGGACAGGCACGTGGATCCTTCTGGAAAGCTGCACAGCCACAGACTGCTCAGCAGAGAGTGGGGACTACCTTCCATCGTGAAGTCTCTTATTGGTTCAGCAAGAATCAAAACATATGTGCAAGAACACTCTTAGTTGATCCTGTAGAGAAAACAATGGAACTTAAATCTACTAATATTTCCTTTATAAATATAGTTTCAGTGGATGATAGACATATATAAACCACATCCTCAAGACCTAGAAAAGACTGTTTTGACTCAGGAAGTCATCATCTCTGTGCAGGGAGTCAACCCTAGCAGTTACCTGGAAGGGCTGATGGCGAGCACAATATCTTCTAATGCTAGTAAAGGCCGACAAGCTATGGAATGGGTAATACATAAATTAAATGCTGAAATTGAAGAGTTGACGGCTTTGGCAAGAAGAAGCATGAGGACACCAATGGCGGTGACAGCATTTGTAGAGAAATGATAAAGTTGGTATAGAACATCAAGTCCCCAGGTCTCTCCAGGCAGTGTATTTATTTGTTATTTGAAAATTATAACTATTTTAGTTAGAATTTTTTTTTAATAATCTGGAGTAAGGCTATGTGACTTTTGAACAAAGCAAAAAGATACAGGGCTTCTAAAATCCAAGGGATCATCTGAGGTTAGTGTGGCTTGAAATGACTAATTTCTAGGATTCTAATATTTATGTGAAAATTTAACAGTTTTTTTAAAAAGCACTTGGGAGAAATTGGTATTGACATTGAGTCTCCTTAAAATAGAATTTTAACATTTTTCAGACATTGGAACTGTACCTGACTTTGGACCAACCCCAGAACCAAGCAAGAAGAGCCTCTATACACTCACCTTGCTAATATTGACTAGAACAGTCTGCATGGGGCAACTGAAATTGTACAGTTTTTTGTTTTTTGGGGGGTTTTTTTGGAACCGGGGACTGAACTCAGCGGCACTCGGCACAGCCACATCCCCAGCCCTATTTCGTATCTTATTTAGAGACAGGGTCTCACTGAGTTGCTTAGGGCCTCACTAAGTTGCTGAGGCTGACTTTGAACTCGCGATCCTCCTGCCTCAGCCTCCCGAGTCGCTGGGATTACAGGCGTGCGCCACCACACCCGGCCAGAAATTGTATAGTTTTAAAAGACATTAAATTGTATAAAATAACTTGCTCTGCTAAAAACCCACAGTGTTTTGCTTTGGTACTTAAATGATATTTTTGGAGTGGAAATCATCACTAAGTCTAATATGTGACTCCAACATAAATTTTATTGTAATAAAGAGTACTGTATTGATTTGCCAAAGTTTTGCAACTTAGTAAAGGCATTATCGTCAAAAAATAAAAAAATTTTAAAAATATAATAATTTAAATTTAAAAAATAATAATTTAAAAAAATATTTAAATAAATATAACAAATGCCTTCCAAACTCTGAGCCTGTTTTCTCATCTACGGAGCAAGGTGTTGGACGAGTTGATTTCTAAGGGCCAAGATTTAAGATAATAAGAATAACAGCTAGCCTTCACCCCAACAGCCTATACATGCCAGGTGCTGCCTTTGATTTATAAACTTTTTGGAAAATCCCTGCAACCTCATGAGATAGCTAACATTATTATTCTTATTTCACAGAGGGAGAAACCAATACATAAAGAAGTTAAGTAACTTTGCTCAGGGTCATACAGCTGGTAAGTGGCAGAACCAGGATTCTGATCCAGATATGCTGTCTTCAGAACACTTGCCACTAATCTCTAAGCCCAATACAGTCCAACACGGCAGCCCCATGTGTGGTTACAGAGTTCTTTGGAATGTGGCTTATCCAAATTGATGTGTGCTATGAATTTTTGAAGACTTGGTACAGAAAAAGAAGGTAAAACTATCAATAATCTTTTATATCAGATTTGACTTGTATTTTTGTTGGACAGTGCTGGTTTGAGCTATACACTCATAAGGGATTAATATAAGACTATAGTTGCCTCTGTGAAATCTAGCCTTATCCCCTGTTGAGAGTCCCCAGGGCCACCTCCAGGGTCAATGATTTACTCTGAGGACTCACAGAATTCAGCATAAAATCCTTCTGAGGCTATAATTTATTATAGCAAAAGATTACAAAATCAACAAAGGGAAAGTATGTGTTAGACCAAGTCCAGAGGATGCCAGGCACAAGCTTCTAAGAGTCCCCTCCCAGCTGAGTCAAACAGGATTGCTTAATTCCTCTAGCAAGGGAATGTGACAGCATGTCTAAAATGCTGTCCACCAGGTACATTTGCTGGAGTCTCAGCTCTCAGGATTTTTATGGGGGATAGTCACATAGGCATTCTTACCTGAAGACATACCAAAATTTCAGTCTCCCAGAATGAAAATAGGTGTTCAACATTAGCTGAATTGTTTGTACAGTTCATCACAGTGAGTGAGCCACTCTTATTAATGATGGGATGATGGAAATCCTCTGGAAATAGAAGCGTCCAAATGTCAACCAATATCCAAATATAGCAGGTCTTTCTTAGGAATTTCAGTCTCAGCCCTGCTATGTTAACTCTTGTCTGTAAATCTCCTAATTAAATCTCAGTAGTACCTAGCCTGTCAACTACTAGGTTTGTTGAGTTGACCTGAGGTGGAGTTGTCGTAGACCACCTGGGCTACTATAACAAAATAGCACACAGCCAGGCATGGTGGTGCATGCCTGTAATCCCAGCAACTTGGGAGACTGAAGCGGGAGGATTGTTTGAGGTCAGCCTCGGCAATTTAGTGAGGGCTTGAAAACTTAGTGAGATTGTCTCAAAATAAAAAGGGTTGGGAATGTAGCTCAGTGATAAAGCACCCAAGTTCAATCCCCAGCACTATACTGTAAAAGCAAACAAAAAACAACAACATATAAACTAGATGGCATATAAAAACAG
Source organism: Glaucomys volans (assembly GCA_020662805.1). Classification (NCBI taxonomy): domain Eukaryota; kingdom Metazoa; phylum Chordata; class Mammalia; order Rodentia; family Sciuridae; genus Glaucomys; species Glaucomys volans. The sequence continues at coordinate 5,568 of JAJEJO010045813.1, read as the reverse complement.
AAACTTAATTCCCAGAGTTATTGGGTCTCTTCCATAAAGGTACCCCTTTCATGAGAGTTCCACCCTCATGGCTTAATCACCTTCTGAAAACCCTGCTTCTACCGGGCGTGGTGGGGCACACCTGTAATCCCAGTGGCTCAGGAGGCTGTGACAGGATCATTGCGAGTTCAAAGCCAGCCTCAGAAACTTAGTGGGCCTTGGGCAACTCAGTGAGACCCTGTCTCTAAATAAAGTACATTTCAAAAGCCTGGGGTTGTGGCTCAGTGGTTAAGCACCCCTGGGTTCGATCCCTGGTACCAAAACAAACAAAGAAAAAACAAAAGCCTCACTTCTTAATACCATCACCTAAGGAGTTAGGATTTGAACATAAGGATTTTGGAGGATCACAGACATACAGACCACAGCAGGAGTCCCACCTCCTCCAGAGCCCACTCTGTTGGAGGGAGAGTTATGAAAGGGGAGGCGTCCCTAAGACCATCTTGTTGTACCCAAAGAAAATAAAATCATCCAAGCTGATCACATAAAACCAAAAGTAGCCTTTATTTTAGCTGGCCAGCGACAATCGCCCTTACACCTAAAAGTGGTGTGCCCAGAAAATCATGCATTTGTTCTTTTGTTGCCAACTTTTATAGGGCGCTGGAAGGGATTAGAGTGGGGCTATAGGGAGGGGAAGGGATTGGGGTGGGCTATAGGGAGGGGATTTTGGATTGGGGTGGGTTATAGGGAGGGGATTTGGGATTGGGGTGAGGCTGACTCTCTTGATGGCGCTGGAGAATCTCCCTGGGGAACACAACATTTTAATCTGTTTTCTGTGGCTATAACAATCTCATTCAACCTTTTCATCTGAGGAGCTAAGGCTCTGAGTGATTTTTTCCAGCGCCCCACAGCAAATACAAGCATCTATAAAAATGACACTGCAGCTGGATACAGTTCCAAGCTTTCAGTCAAAATGTCCCTTTGCTTCTCTTAGATGTTGTATGTACCTGAAACCCAACATATATCTCTTTCCTCAGTTCCTAGTGGTAGAGAGTTCTACCTGTGTCTTTGCTAGCCTCATCCTTTCTAGGTTAGGTTCAGCTGGGTGACCAGAGTGCTGTACTAGCAATAACAACTTTTCATAAAGAGTCACTAAGCAGTAAACAAGTACTTGCTGTGCGTTACCTACCAATGCACAAACACAAAGAGGACAAAAGGGGACTGATACATTCCAGAACAGAACGCCCAGAGGGCATGAGTAGTTTATCACACCTCCTGCCTTTCTCTCAACCTGACCACAGCTAACAGATGGCCAGGTCCACCTCATTCTTATCCCTTCCCTGACTCAGAAGGTCCTGGTAAGGGAATTTGTGAGGTATACCTAGAAAGTTCTGGACTGCAAATTCAGAGTACTGATCCTGCCTTAGTATGTGCCCTCCACCAGTCCCTTCTCAGTAAGCCTTGGAAACATCCCTACCCAACCAGCTGTGAAATAAGGAAATTAGGTTTCTTCCCCTGCCCCATACTGGGGATTAAACCCAGAGTGCTTAACCACTGAGCCACATCCCCAGCCCTTTTTATTTTTTATTTTGAGGCAGGGTCTTGCTGAGTTGCTTAGGGTCTCACTAAATTGCTGAGGCTGGCCTTAAACTTGCAAACCTCCTGCCTCAGCCTCCTGAGCCTCAGATTACAGGCATCTGCCACTGTGCGCAGCAAGGGTAATTTCTAATGTTTTATTCATAGCAGTTAGTATATGAATGTGCAGTTTCTCATGAGCTGATCCCAGGGTAGGAGTCCTCAAAGCAAATGAGTGGTGGCCAGAGGATCTTCCCAATGATGGTTGGTGTGCATACTGAGGGCAGACTGCGGGTAAATCATTATCTCCTCTGTAACTCTAGCTTCCCTCAAATGACTATTTTGAGTTTTAAATGAGGTAGACGACTTAATTCAGAGTCTGCATTTTACTATCCCTCTTCCCCTCCCTTTTGGGATGAAGGGGTTTGAATCTGATGCCTTTGGTCCTTTTTTTCAGACATCTTCTACTACCACCTGGTTGGGTACCTTCAGCTCAAGCTCTCTGGGGCCTGACCTTCTCTAACTGTTAGATAGGGCAAGGGGTTTCTGTCCAGCCTGCCCAAGTAAGCCTTTTAGAAGGGTCTGATAGAGTGTTAGAACTGAAAGTCACTGGAAATATGAGCTCCAGAAAGGACTGGGGTTGTTGTTATTTTCTTTTCCTTCCAATTCATTCCTTGTGTCCAAAGTCATGTCTTGTTAATGACTTTCCCTCATATTGTTGAGCACTCAAACTTACTAAATTAAACATTAATTAATTCAACAGGCATTATTAAGCACCTACTATGTGCTATGCACTGTGCTGGCTGCTGGGGATTCAGCAAATCAGAGTAAACAAGACTGGAATTCTATCTGGTGGGAGATGTGAAAGCCAACTGGCTGGGCGGAGTGGTGGCTGGCTTCCTGGTGGAGGTGACAAGTGAGTTGGGAAGGAGTGGGAGGAGTTAGCTGGGTGTGAGAGACCCACAAGGTAGAGAATGTCATTGAGGTTGAAGGAAACACACAAAAGCTGGTTGGCTCCTTCCAGCTCTGATATCCCATGTTTTGTGTGGCTGGAACAGAGTTCAAGGTGAAAGGTCAGAAGAGGTAAAGTAAAGGGCAGATGGGAATGGACTTTGATGGTCCTGGCATTTGTCTGGAGGATGGTAGACAGAGTCTCCCACCCCATCACTTTGTTTTGTTATTCTTTTATTTCTTTTCCTGGTTTTAAACAATCTCGTGCAGTGTGGCCTATTCCTTTCTCTTCCAAGTTAGCATGTGAGCAGCATGAGTCTCATCCTCTGCAACAACCCACCCCCAGGAGGGTACCACAACCCAGCCCCAGGAGGGTACCAGGCACACAGATGAGATTCAGTGAGTAGTTGTTGAATAATGAATAAGTGAATAAGAAAAACAAAGGAGGAATATGATTTGGGGATATCTCTTATGCCTTGTCCTTTGTCTTTGTTCAGGGACAAGCCTCCTCCCCCAACTGCCTCAGAGAGATGTGGCTCAGAAAAGGAACTTCAGGAAATGAAGTGCGAGTGAGAATCAGAAATAGGCTAGAGAACAGTGTCTGGGTGAGCTGAACCTGAGTCTGGATGCCTACAGAGCTCTAGGCATCAAGTTCCTTTATTAAGGGGTCTGTGGTTCATGAGAAATAACCTGGTACTCCCTCTGAACTTTGAGGTATCTGGAGCAAAATCTGTTCTTATACTTCTCAGGCTTTAGTGTGTACATATTGTCAGCCAGAAGGGACCTCAGAGATGATCTGGTTCCTTTTACTCCAAGTGTGATCCTCAGAACTGGAGCCTTGGCACAGGTCAGAAATACAGAATCTCAGGTCCTTCTACAGATCCACTAAGAATCAAAATCTGCCTTTTACCAAGATCCTCAGGTGACTTGGAGCTTGATTCAAGACAATAAACATTGATCTTTCAATGTACAGCTGGGGAAACTGTGTTGTACCCAAAGAAAATAAAATCATCCAAGCCGATCACGTAAAGCCAAAAGAAGCCTTTATTTTAGCTGGCCAGCGACTATTGCCCTTAATCTTAAAAGCAGGCTGCCGGGAAATTGCACGTTAATTGCCAACTTTTATAGGACTCGGGACGTGATTAGGGCAGGGCTATAGGGAGAGGGGATTAGGGTGGGGTGACTCTCTCTGGATGGCACTGGAGAATCTTTTTGGGAAGTATAACAACTGAATCCCAGAGAAGAGAATAGCCTAGGGTCATGTGGGGAATAAATAACACAGATGGTTCTGGAACTCAGGGCTTGTTTTTCTCAGCTCGTCAAATCCCAGGTGAAATAAAACTCATTCTGACTGAGCTCTGACTCTGCAGTTTAAAGGTGGAAATGCTTCAGTAGCTTCCAGAATCCTGGCTTTGTGACTGGACATTCCTTGGCCTCCACTGACAGAAGGTCCCAGCTGCCTGCCCTGCTACCAAATGCTTTCTTTTTCTCCTTCTCCTGTACTGGGTATGAACCCAGGGTCCCACACGTGCCACCAAACTCTACTACTGAGCTACATTCCCAACCTTTTTTCATTTTATTTTGAGACAGGGTCTGGTCTTGATCCTCTTGCCCTAGCCTCCCTATAGGTGTGTACCTCTATGCCTGTCCATGTTCCCCCAATTTTTTTTTTTATACCAGGGATTGAGCCCAGGGACACTTTACCACTGAGCTAAGTCCTCAACCCTTTTTATGTTTTATTTTGAGACAGGGTCTCACTAAGTTGAGACAGTTCTCACTAAGTTGCTTAGGGCCTCACTAAGTTGCTGAGGCTGGCTTTGAACTTGCAATCCTCTCACTTCCTGAGCTGCTGGGATTACAGGAGTGTACCCCCATACCCAGTCCCGTTCCCCAGTTCTGATGATTCCCCACGTGTGCTCTAGTTCTGGTGTTGCTATCTATTAATTAAATTTTTTTTTGTACTAGGGATTGAACACAGGGATGCTTTACCACTGAGCCATATCCCTAGCCCTTTTTATTTTTTATTTTGAAACACAGTCTTGCTAAATTGCTTAGGACCTTGCTAAATTGCTGAGGCTGGCCTCAAACTTTCAATCCTTCTGACTCAGCCCCCCAAGTCACTGGGATTCCAGGTGTGCATCACCATGCCTGGTTTAACTGACTATTGATCTCGGGTAAATAGCTCTTCTCTCTAGGCCTATTTTCCCTGTCTGCAAGATGAGACTACTAGTACCCCTACCTCATATGATTATTGTGAGGATTAAAGGGAAAAAAAAGCCTCTCACACTCAACTAATAATAGTAAGTAACAGCATGTCAATGCTTGGTATGAGCAGGGACTGTGCCAACTACATTGTATTTGATTCCCAGCTCGTCCATGTTTTAGATGAGGAAACTGAGGTACAAGAGGTCAAGCAAATGGTCTAACTTACCCACCTGGTTTCTCTCTTGGTACTACCTTGCCATGTTACCCATTTGTTGAGAATTTGACAGAATATACAAGCTCCTTTCACTTTTGCTTCCTAACTGATCCCAGAATCAGCTCTGCGGGGCAGGTACGATTACTCTCAGCCTTCAAATGACAATTCTGAGGATCCAACAGAGAATGTGCCCAAGGTCACAGAGATGGTAGAGTTGGGTGATGGAAATGGATTTTCTGATGTCTCATCAGTACTCTCTACAGTGATTTCCACACATTTGCAAACTACTCCAGATGAAATGGTTTTGAAACAGAATGTGTACAGGTGTAAGAAATTATTTTAATCTTTCCTCCTGTTCCCCTTTTTGGGGGGGACGGTGGTAATTGGGGTTAAATGCAAGGGCACTTAACTACTGAGCTACATCCCCAGTCCTATTTTATTTTATTTTTTTAAGTTTTGAGGCAGGGTCTCACTAAGTTTCTTAGGGTCTGGCTAAATTACCAAGGTTGGCTTCAAATTTGCAATCATCCTGCCTCAGCTTCCCATGTTGCTAGGATCACAGGCATGTGTCACCACATCCAGTTCCTTCTCTTCTTTAACAAGATCCCTCTCTCTCTCTCTCTCTCTCTCTCTCTCTCTCTCTCTCT
>JAJEJO010045803.1:0-132151 GCA_020662805.1 Glaucomys volans | reverse complement strand
ATGGAGAGAGTTACGATCACACTGAGAAAATGTAACTAGAGGTAGGCCAAGTGAACCTGGAAGTATTGACAGCTGTCCACAGTAATGAGCGACGTGAGGTTTGTGCTGCGCACCTGTAATCTCAGACACTTGGGAGGCTGAGGCAGGACACCTGCTTGTTCCAGGGCAGCATGGGCAATAGAGCCAGACCTGTCTCTCAAGAGCATTTGAAAAAGGACTCAGGGCGACCCTGTGGTAGAGTGCTTGCCTAGCAGGCACAAGGTCCTGGGTTCAATCCCCAGTACTGAAGAAAAATAAAAAGGAAAAGGAAAAGGAAAGGGAAGAATGAATGATAATCAAGTGTTCAGAAAGAGCACAGCATTCCCACTTCGTTGTGCCACTCTGCACCAACTAAACGTGAGCTACCTTGTCAGGTCATTTATATAAAGTAACTGGGAAGAGGAGGGAGGGATCCTTGTACTTTAGCCAAAAACTTACCCAAAGAACTCAGAATGCAGTAGGCACAGAGGAGGGAGGTGGAGGTCACAGCAGTGCACCAGAGCTTGACCTGGAGCCACCAGAGTCCCTTCTCTGTCACATCTGTATGAACATGGTACCATGACAATCTCCACTGCTAGAGGGCCAGGGACACCAGTGTCCATAGGGCCTTAGGACAGAAAACTCAGGCCATGAAACAAACTAGCTTGACACAAGGAAAAAAATGTGAGAGCAAGCACAGACCTCAGAAACTCCCTCAGAACGAAGGCCCAGAGAGGAACCTGGAGCCCAGGAGGAATTCTGGGCAGACTCAGCTGAGCCCAGGGAACCCTCCATTCCCAGCTCTCCTCCCTGGAGGCTCACGTCTTCCCATGATTCCCTGTTCTCCCAAGTCATCTTGCTCCAATTCTCCCCTTGGATATATTCACATTCATACTGTGCAATGGTTTCCAGACCCGAGTTCATGTTGTTTTCACGTTCTCCTTTCATCTTCCCTGATGCTAGTGATGTAAAAGTGTCCATTATCTTTGTAGTAAATCCAAATCACTATAGCTCTCCATTCATTGACAAGAAGTGTTTTCCTTCTACTGAAATCTTTCTTACCACTACAAGGCCTTATCTGCAAAGTGAGGAACAAATAGGTATTTGAGATTTTCTCCCGAGTCCAAGTAAGAATAAATGATAACAGAGGGAAGAGGAGGAAAAAATCATTTTTGAGTTGGAAGCCATCCACTGAGATGCGTTAGGAGCCAGAGCAATGAGAAGAGACTTCCTTCCTACCTGTGACACTCCTGTTTGCTCTTCCAACTCACCCAACCTGCAGCTCCCCTGATAGACCTGTGGCTCTGCCCCTGAGACCTCTCCCCTTTTCATTCCTGTCACTTGCATGAAGACAAACAGGCAGCACTGGGAGATGACAGAAGGGAGCTGAGCAGTGAGTCCTGATCTCCTCCCCAGCAGAATGCAGACAGCAAAGGAAAAGCAGAATGAAGAGGCAGGTGACAAATAAATGCTCTAAGTCTCAATCTTGTAGAGCCTGAGACTTGAAGGTTCTTGAAGACAGGTTACCAGAGTAGGAAATACACACAGAGTCCCCCAACCCCAAACTGCAACCAGGGTGGGCAGAGGGAACAGTGAAAGTGAGAAAGAGTGGGGAGCAGAACAAGTCTTCAGCTCAATCCCTTAAAAACATTTGCAAAGGCATCAAAGTTAAAGGCTGATGGGAACAGCAGGGCCCTTAACACACCCACGTGTGACCTTCCTGTGATCATGGACCACCTGGCCATTGTCCCCGACCAAATTTGACTACACCAGAGGATAGCAAGCTACCTGGAGCCAGTAATTGTCTGTTCATGCCACTTACAACAGAAAAGTACCTGGCACAGTCGATGCTTCCTAAGTAACACATGCTCTGTAGAATGGAAAGAATGAATGGAATATTACTCAGCCACAAAACAGAATGACTTTATGACTTTTGCTGGTCAATGGATGGATCTGGACACTATGATCCTAAGCAAAATAAGCCAATTCCCCCTCGGCCTCCCCCCAAAAAAACAAAGGTCAAATGTTCTCTCTGATGTGTGGAAGCTGACCCACAATAAGCTGGGGTGGGAGATAGATGTTCAGTAGATTAGACCAAGGGGAGTGAAGGGAAGGTGGATGGATAGGAACAGGAGAGACGGTGGGATGGATCCGACAGATCTTTCCTATGTGCACGTGTGAATGCAGCACAGTGAATCTCCACATCATGTACAACCACAAGGATGGGACCTGGAACAGAATAAGTGTTTGCATAAATATGTCAAAATACACCTACTGTCTTGTATAACTAAAAAGAACAAAATTTTTTTTTTAAAAAAGAATGAATGAAAATGAAATGATAAGGAACTTGCAATTGGATCAGCTGTTTTAAATGACATATTAATCATTGTTTTCAACTCTGAAATAATCCCCTGTGTCATACCTGGTGACACCTTCATGGTATGACATCATATACAGGAACTGTAACTTTTCCAGTCTCATCTTGTGACCCTCTAGACATCTCTGGAAAGACACTGGTAGGTATTCCATGCACTTAACTCTGTGAGACCCTGTCTCTAAAGAAAATATGAAAAAAGGGTGGAGATGTGGCTCAGTGGTTAAGTGCCCCTGGGCTCAATCCTTGGTACAAAAAAAAAAAAAAAGCCTATTTTGTTTTTACAGAAACAGATAATATATTTTAAATGCAAGGTAATACCTCCTTCTTATGAGAAGGCACACCCATTTCAGGGACTATGTAAACTGGTTCTACTCTTTTGGAAAACAATTTGAAGGTAAAGATTCAAAATTTACTATTTTTGTCTATTACTCCTGCATGGAAATTTATGCTAAGGAAAAAACAATCACAAAATATGAAGCAATCTGTGAAGTCAGAGCTCATCATGTTTTCTTTTTTTTGGTACTGGGGCTTGAACCCAGGGGCACTCGACCACTGAGCCACATCCCCAGCCCTTTTCAATATTTTATTTACCGACAGGGTCTCACTGAATTGCTTAGGGCCTCGCTAAGTTGTTGAGGCTGGCTTTGAACTCCCGATCCTCCTGCCTCAGCCTCCCAAGTGCTGGAATTACAGACATGGGCCACCGCGCCCGGCTCATAATTTGTTTCTATATGAGAAAATTAAATACCTGATAAAGCTAAAGGCACCAATAACGACAGGGAAGGGTAAGAGTTAATCTGCAATAGCCTTAGCTGGAGTTTTATGTCATCAGAACCAATCCTGAAAATTCCAGCGACACGAAAGCAAGGCTGGAAACAACAGCATGTAATGCTCTGTGTATAGAAAACACTAATGCTGGTGGAGTAAAGCTGGGGACAGCTTCTCCTTACCACAGGAGGGAGGGTGTGCAATTAATTTGGAGTGTAGATAGGTTTGGGTTTTTAAAATTTTTTGTACCGGGGATTGAACCCAGGGGTGATTAACCACTGAGCCACATCCTCAGCCCTTTTAAAATTTTATTTTGAAACAGGGTTTTGCTGAGTTGCACAGGGCCTCACTAACTTGCTGAGGCTGGTTTTGAACTCACAACCTCCTGCCTCAGCCTCCTGAGGTGCTGGGATTACAGTCATGCCCCACCTGCTCGGCCAACCTAGGGGTATTTGTTTAGGCCCTGCTACAAAGCTGTTGCCTGACCTGGTTGAGCTCATGCCCACACATGGCTAATGGTACTTGGTCTAGCATTAGGAGGATTAAAATGATGCGGAAGGACCTGACAAATGTTGCTGATTGTTTTCATTGTTACCATCTATTACTCTTATAATTCAAAAATTTCCAAACAAAAAAAGAGATAAAAGGGGCGGGAGGAAAGTTTCAAGACCTGGAACTTGCAAGTTGGGTTCCACTCACTCAGGCCTCTGCCTGGCCTGGAGCGAGGAAAAGCCCCTGTGACCACATGGGGGCGCAGGTGCTCAGGCCGGGCGAGGTGTTCCCGGCGGTGTCCAGCAGGCGGCGCTGTTGGCGGAGGCGGCAGAGGCGGAACCGGAAGCCCGGCGGGAGGCGGCTGGGAGTCTTGGCCGACGCCTCCTGCTTCCGCTGCCGCCGACGCAGCGCGTCTCAGCCGGTCTTCTGTCTGTCCGCAGTTCCTCCGGCTTCCAAAATGCCGCTCGAGAACCTGGAGGAGGAGGGTCTGCCCAAGAACCCCGACCTGCGCATCGCGCAGCTGCGCTTCCTGCTGAGCCTGCCGGAGCACCGCGGGGACGCGGCGGTGCGCGAAGAGCTGATGGCGGCCGTGCGCGACAACAGTGAGGCCCGGGAGCGCCGAGTCAGCGGCCTGGGTCGTGGCGGTCCGCGCCCCGGAGCCCGCTGACTTTCCCCAGCGGAGCACGGGACCCGGGCGCCCCTCTGTCGGGCACCCCGAGACTCGACGTGGCTGCCCGGTCCCTCAGGGCCCTTCCTGGGGCCGCGCCTTGCTCAGAGGGGACTGCTCCGGGGCCCTTTCTCTCCGAGGGCAGCGTGGGGACCCTGGTGCCAGGCTGGGAGGGGCTGCTGCTGTCACGGCCGAGCCGTCCCGGCGGAGCGGGAGTTTGGCTCCGGTTCCGTTCGCCCTCCCGAGCCCTGAATGCTTGTGTTTGGACGTGCGCCTCTGAGCGTGCGCGCGGAGAGGCGCCCGCCGGGGTCTCTGACTCCCGGACTCGTCTCCCGCAGAGGATCGCCCTCCCTTTAGACCGAGTGGGGCGGGGCGGTGTCAGGATTGGCCCCGTGCAGCCCCCACCTGCGAACGTTTAGGTCTGGCCAAGTCGTTTGCCAGGTTCTCCCCAGTTCCTTTCCCGGAGTTGGACGGAGCGGGTGGGTGACAACTGCGTGGAAAGAGGCGGGCAGACACTTAGAGAGTCCCAAGCGACCTACTCGTGCATCCCTCTTCTTGGCTTTCAGACATGGCTCCTTATTATGAAGCCTTATGCAAATCCCTGGACTGGCAGATGGACGTGGACCTCCTCAATAAAATGAAGAAAGCAAACGAAGAAGAGTTGAAACGTTTGGATGAGGAGCTGGAAGATGCAGAGAAGAATCTCGGGGAGAGCGAGATTCGGGATGCAATGATGGCAAAAGCGGAGTACCTCTGTCGGATAGGCGACAAGGTGAGCGGGGCTGGTCCGCCTTCTCTTGTGTTAGTATCATCTCCACTTGGGAACTGTTCTACATTAACGTCATCTCATTCTAAAAATTAATTTTAAAAATACAAATGCAGCCATGTTCACCTAAGCTACTGAGTCAATGCAAAGATAAAAACATATATATATATATATGTTTTAGGATATATATATTTTAGTGTGTGTATATATACACACACACACACACACACATATTTTAGATATTGATGGACCTTTATTTCATTCACTTATTTATATGTGGTGCTGAGAATCGAACCCAGTGCCTCACCATGCTAGGCAGGAGTTATACCACAGAGCCCAAGCCCTCCCCCATTTGACCTTTTACAAAACCCTTACATCCACAGAGATAACCTTTCAGTATTTTTATTGTGCACTTATCTGCACGTGTGTGCCCTGTAGAAAATGGATCGTATTGAATTGTTTTTCAACCTGTAGGGAATCATAGTGTACCCAGGTAGTCCTGTTTATCCTTTTCACCTGGTGGTGTATCTCAGCAACTTCCCATGACATCTTGCTCCTTCTGCTTAACTGCTGCCAAATATTCAACTGTAGAATATGCCATGGTTGTCTGTTCAGGAGTTTGTGGACATATATGTTGTTTCACCTGTTTTTGTTTTAACAAACTGCTGCTGTAGAAATCATGCCTGTATTTGTCCCTTTGTGTAAGCTAGTGTTTCTCTGAGGGATTTATCAATGCATGAAAGGAAATTGCTGGGATGGTGAGCGATTTTTATTTTACTCTGTGTGGCCTGTTTTGCATGACACTCACCAGTACTGGATTTAAAAAAAAAAAAAAATAGTTGTGTAATGGTGAGAGGATGGACTCTGAATGTCCTTAATTTTAAGTACTACACCCCTAAGTTTGTGAATATAGGAAGATGTGTCAGTGTAAAGAAAGAAATAGTGTGCTGTCTTGGATCAGACTGTCTGGGTTTTATTTTCAGCTGAAGTAATTATTATTCAACTCTGTTTGCCATCTATAAAATAGGGATGATGATAATTTCTATTTTAATCCTAACAATAGAGGCAAAGAGCTTTGATCTGCACCTGACACAAATGTTAAGCTATTACTCACTGAAAACAAGGATTTTTTCCTGTCTAATGATAATCTTAAGATGTGGTCAGGGTAACAATTTGGAATATATAATAAGGTTTAAAAACAATAGTTTGTGTCTGCTTTTCAGTTATGTTGGTGTATGGTTTTGTTTTAAAGAGTTTTAGTTCATTGGGACCTATATCACATGTGAGTATTAGATTCAGACCTTTAATTTCAACCAGGACATGTAAATTGGTTATGTTCCAACACTATAGTCCCTTTTGCTTTATTAAGGAGCATTCTTCCAAAAAAACCCATTCTTTTTCCCCATCCTATAGACTTTTTATTTTATTACTAAATACTTAATGGATGTAGTGGGTTTTTATTATTGTGTTAGCCACTGATTGTCGTCTATGCTCATTCACTATGCTCAGTTTGTCCATTTGTTAGTGGAGGTTCCTTGAAGACAGTTTTTTATCCTTTTGATATGATTTCATTGGTGGGCTTTTTTTGTGGTGCTGGGGATCAAACCCAGGACCTCAGGCAAGTGCTGTACCCCTGAACCTCATCCCTTGCTTTCTCTTCCTTATTTTTTGATAGAAGAGCATTTCACAAACTTGCCTGTTATTTTCCCTCTCCATATCTGGAATTGTCCATTTCTCTAGGACCCCTGGTTCCTTTTACTGGGGGATGGTGTTCACATATCAAGCTGAGTGGTAGGTGTACCTACTTCTGTCTTGATAGCCTTTCTTATAGCTTATGGAAATTATGAAGTATTACATAAAACAAACCAGCCACACATGTTCTAGAAAGTACCAAGTGTAAACAAATGATTTTATTCATACTCTTTTCTTAAAACAATAGACTCCTTTTATTCTACAGTGCTTTAGTGGGATTGTACATTTACATATTCAATTGCATTTTAGTATCAGTGGTATAACATAGTATTCCCATTACTTTAAAAAAAAAAAAAATTTGTTTACTTATTTTATGTGATGCTGAGGACCAAACCCCATGCCTCACACAGGCTAGGCAAGTGCTCTACCCCTGAGCTGCAACCCCAGTGCCCCACTGCCTTTAAATTGCTGAAAATTACTAATGTATAGTAGTTATTTCGAAGTGTATTACAATTTTTAAAGGAAAAAACATTACATACATGAGACAACAAATACTATAACTGTAAGTTATTATTAATGTCTTTCTTATATCTTATAAGGCAGCTGAGCTCTTTCTTGACACCGTTTCGACATTTACCTCCTCCTTTCTTATATCTTTCTTATATCTTCTAGAATGATAGTGTATGGTAGGGATTTCTTGTATGGTGTGCAAGTGGAAAGAATAGTATAATAAACCCATCTACTCACTGCACAGCTTCAAGAATGATCAGCTTATGGCCCTCTTGTTTTAACTACTGTCCCAGTGCTTCTGAAGAACATCCCAGACAACTGGTAGCTTTTGGCAACTTGTAAACTTTCCTCACCTGTTTTCTTGGCTTTCTTGACAGGAGGGAGCTCTGACTGCCTTTCGAAAGACATACGACAAGACCGTGGCCCTGGGTCACCGCCTGGACATTGTATTCTATCTCCTTCGGATTGGTCTATTTTACATGGATAATGATCTCATCACACGAAACACAGAAAAAGCCAAAAGGTACTTTTAAAAGCACTGGGGATACATTTCGTCTAAATTATGGTGCTATTAATGAGACATCGATAGAAGAAACTTGCTTCTTTTGTTTACAACTCTGAAATTTGGTCAAATAATTGTGCTTACTGAGTAAAATACTTTCTTTAAAGTATATCCTTTTGTTCAAGTTGTTGTTTTCTCATTGAAATATTTAAAAAGTGGCCGGATGCCATAGTACATTACCTGTAATCCCAGCAACTCAGGAGGCTGAGGCAGAAGGATTGCAGGTTCTAGGCCATCCTTAGCAACTTAGCTAGGCCCTATCTCAAATAAATAACAATGGGGGTGGGGAGGGCTGGGAATGTGGCTCAGTGGTAGAGTGCCCCTGGTTAAATTCCCAATAACAACAACAAATTTATTTTTAAAAAGTGGCATTGTCTGTTTCCAGGTTATGACCTCAACTGTTTTTATTTAATAGCTTAATTGAAGAAGGAGGAGATTGGGACAGGAGAAACCGCCTGAAGGTATATCAGGGTCTTTACTGTGTGGCCATTAGAGATTTCAAACAGGCAGCTGAGCTCTTTCTTGACACTGTTTCGACATTTACCTCCTACGAACTCATGGATTACAAGACGTTTGTGACTTACACTGTCTATGTCAGCATGATTGCCTTAGAGAGACCAGACCTCAGGGAGAAGGTAAGGATTGACCCTTCACTCTTAAAGGACCTTCCATGCTTCTCTAATTTAAGTACACAAGAGTCTAGGCATAAAGCCTAAGCTTTATTTTTTTTATACCTAGGTCATTAAGGGAGCAGAGATTCTTGAAGTGTTGCACAGCCTTCCAGCAGTTCGGCAGTACCTCTTTTCACTTTATGAATGTCGTTACTCCGTTTTCTTCCAATCATTAGGTAAGGATAGAGTTGCTCATTTTGATGATCTGTCTTGTCGTCCTGCGTGCAAATAACCAAAGATGATTTTTCTCCTATTTGGAAGATGTTGTGTGTAGAAAACCACAGGTGTTTGGTCAATCTGGCTAATTTTCAGCCATTTTGTTGAGAGGAAGGTCAGCAAGCTGTAGTCCGTTTATGTGTAGGCCAGGAGGTAACAATGATTTGTCTATTTTTCAAGTGTTGTTTAAAAGAATAGAGAAAGAGGCCCCCATGTGGTGGCACACGCCTGTAATCCTAGCTATTCAGGAGGCTGAGGAGGGAGGATTGCAAGTTTGAGATGAGCCTGGGCAACTTAAGGAAGACCATGTCTCAAAATGAAAATGGAAAGGGCTGTAGGTCTAGCTCAGTGGTACTGCCAAAAGAAACAGAAGAACCTGTGACGAGAGCTGTGTGGCTTGCAAGGCCTAAGAACACCTAGCATCTGGCCCTTGACTCGGAAGCCCACCACACCGTTAGTGTAAAGGGGATAGAAGTCAAGGGAGTAAACGACTGTAAGGGTTGACGTGGATGAGGAGGGAGCTGAGGGAAAGTGGAGTCTCTTTGGGTTGAGATTAATTGAGCCTCGAGTTCATTGATAGGTTATTCTTGAGGCAGGAGTTAGAGCTGTGTGCTGATCTGCAAGTCATTCCAGGGGTTGTGGGTCGAGAACATAAGCTGTGGAAAATGTTTGTGTTCCTTCAAAGCTGCTTTACAGATAGCCTGCCCACACAAATTTGGGTTTTCCTCCAGTCCTTTTTCCTTCCTGGCCATTTGGTTTCTGACTAATGACTGTTGAATTATTAAGATGAAAGAAGAACTAGCTCACAAATGATTTCACTGACACTTAGCAAAATATGGCAGTGATGTAGTCTCTTATTTATACTGCAGACTCCAGAAAAGTGCTTGTCTAAATACATCACATGCATGGAGAATGGGAGTGGGGAGTACAAGGGATCCTGTGTTTGCCCTGGGGTTCAGCCCCCTGTTTATGGCCCGCTTTCTCCATGCTTGCAAGTCAGGCAGGTTTGAAGAGTTCCTGCTGCTTATCTCACGTAACATAGGAGCAGGGCTGTCCTGCATGAGTCACTGCTCCCTTGGCCTCACCCCTTCACGTGAACACATGGTCGCTTTTGCACATGAGGTTGTGCTGCAGACTTGTTCCTCTCTGTGTGGGGGTTGGGAGGACCTCAGATATGGAGCCTTTCCTCAGAACAAATTCCTTCTCTCATTCCTGGAGTTCTTATTTTATAACCTCTTTAACAAATTAAGATACAAGTCTCACAGCATGAAATGGACAATTTCAAGGTGTTCAATAAAGTCGTTTTTACTATTTGGACAAAATTGTACAGCCACTAACACAGATGCCACAACGCCTTTATGTCCTCACCTCATAAAGAAGCTGACTCATTAGTCACCGCTCCCCCTCAGCCACCTGTCTACTCCTGTCAGTGTCTGTTCTGGACATTTCATATGCAGAGAATCACAGAGTAAGTGGTCTCCTGTGCCTGATGACCGTCACTCAGCCTAACACGTTCACCCTTCGTTCATTTTTCTTCTATGGCCTGATGAGTCTGTTGTGCTTATGTGCCACATTTTATTCTTATAGTCCATAGATGTGAGCACTGTTGTACTTTTTGGCCGCTATAAATGCTATTGAACACTTGTGCACAAGTGTCGTGTGGATGTGTTTTTATTTCTTAGGTATATACACCTGGGAGTCTGGAATTGGCAGGTCGTATGGTAACTTACTTTTTTTTTTTTTTTTTTTTTTTTAAAGTTGTGGATGGACCTTTATTTTATTTATTGACTGATTTATATATGGTGCTGAGAATCGAACCCAGTGCCCCATGCATGCTAGGCAAGCGCTCTACCACTGAGCCACAACCCCAGCCCCGGTAACTTACTTTTAAAGGAAGTACCGAGTTATGGTTC
Organism: Glaucomys volans; assembly: GCA_020662805.1. Lineage (NCBI taxonomy): Eukaryota > Metazoa > Chordata > Mammalia > Rodentia > Sciuridae > Glaucomys > Glaucomys volans. Next base: position 121,499 of record JAJEJO010045803.1, on the reverse strand, counting down.
AATGGAGTTACACCATTTGACATTCCCACAAGCCATGTGGGAGGTTCCACTTTCCCACTTTGGATTATAGACAAAATATGGACTCTTTTTTTTTTTTTTTTTGCGCGGTGCTGGGGATTGAACCCAGGGCCTTAGTGCTTAGAGGCAAGCACTCTACCAACTGAGCTGTATCCCCAGCCCGGACTTTGGTTTTTTTAATCATGGACATCCTAGTGAGTGTGAAGTGGGACCTCGTTGCGATTTTGACTTGCATTTCTCTGAAGACGGGTCGTCCTGAGCATGTTTTCCTTTGCTTATAGCCGTGTGCACAAGTTGGTAAAGCCTAGCACACTGTTTTGTTTTGTCATTCTTTCTTAGTTTGTCTCTTTAACTAGAATTTTTGGGAGCAGACCTTATACATTTTTTTTCCATCATATCCCTGACACCAGCATGGTGTTGGCTCAGTTATTGAGTGCTTGATGTCAGCGCTGCGTTAATTAAATCAGTAACTGAAGGGGGCTGTCATCCTAGTGTAGTGGAATTGATGGCTTTGGGAGCTGTTGATCTTTAAAGTCAGCCTCCTCCCATCCTTACCTACCACATTGTGCAAGGCGCAGGCTTCCTTCTTCTCTCCTGCTCACTTATGTGTAGCTCTCCCCCGACTTGTCTTCTGAAATCTGCCCTCTTTCCTGTTCCTGGGTTCAGCTCTGCGTATCCTGCCTTGGGATCTTTCCTTATTTGCATGGCTCTGTTCTTTGCTGTCTGCTTGACCAGCTCAGCACAGTGATTTTCCTGTCCACCCCGTCCATGGGTGGCTTGATCCCACTGTCTTCTCATTTACTCCCTAGAACTTGTCATTCTGAACCTGTCATATTCATGTGTCTCCTCACGTTGAAACTGGTTTCCTGGCATATCCTCACTGTAAATATTCAAAAAAATTTTTGTTTGTGTGAATTATTATGTGTACAGTTACTGTTTTCTTAAGCTGAATTTTAAGAGCTCTTTCTAGTTCTTATAAATCACTTCTCATCAAACCTTTATACAGTGTGTTAGACTATTTACATTTTTTTCCTCTTTTTTTGACTATTTTCATTTCTGATGATGGGATTCATCACTGTTTCCCTTTATTGCTTGTTATGTTACTTTTAGTCTGATTTATACTGCTTTCTGGTCTTTTATGTCACTGTTAGTATTGTTTGTGTGAAAAAGAAAAAGTGGCCGGGCGTGGTGGCGCACGCCTGTAATCCAAGCGACTTGGGAAGCTGAGTCAGGAGGATCGCGAGTTCAAAGCCAGCCTCAGCAACTTAGCGAGGCCCTAAGCAACTCAGTGAGACCCTGTCTCTAAATAAAAATACAAAATAGGGCTGGGGATCTGGCTCAGTGGCCGAGTGTCCAGTTCAATCCCTGGTTCCAAAAAAAAAAAAGTACAGTGAATTTTCCGTAAGGGCATAGGATGTTCCCCCTAGTCACTTTGTTGCCTGCAGACGCAATCCTTTGGAAGCTGTTTTCTTTTTAGTAGGTGATGTCCAGTAGCCAAGTGCCACGAGTGTGATGTGTCCGCAGCTGGCCTCACCTTTATCACCGCTGCTGCTTCCATCATTGCTGGGACGGTGGCAGAGAGAAATTCTCTACTTGACTAAATCTGTCTCTGGCCTCAGTTGCTTTAGTTTTGAATCCCTTTATGTGGAAGGTGGGTTCTGATAACTTGTCATCTTATCCATTGCAGCGGTTGTGGAACAGGAAATGAAAAAGGACTGGCTTTTTGCTCCTCATTATCGATACTATGTAAGAGAAATGAGAATCCATGCATACAGCCAACTGCTGGAATCATACAGGTCATTAACCCTGGGCTACATGGCAGAAGCATTCGGTGTTGGTGTGGAATTCATTGATCAGTAAGTGTAAATTATACCATGTTAGTTTTAACAGTTGCCTTGTAACGTGTGAATTTCTACATTGTCTGTGGGTGTTATATTTTAAGGGGAAAAAACCACATCAAGAATTTGATTATAAATATCACAATCTGTCTTCAGTCTTCCTCAGTCTTCCCCTTTGACAGATAGGAAGAGCAAGGTACAGAGAAATGATTCACTAAAGGTTGCCTCAATCCTGTTCCTTTGACAGTCCCACTGCAGCTAATGTCTTACCTTAGACTTTTGTATTTTACATTTGGTCATATTATTGTGGCCAAAGTAGTAGTTAAAATTGGAACTTGAGTGAATCAGTGATTCAACAGATAGTCCTCTGTGTGTTTGGTAGTTTTACGTTCCTGTCTTAACTGCTGTCATTGTAGTCAAAGGCGGGAGATGGCAAGTAAGCAAATCCATATAAAAGGCCATTTCAGATAGAAATGGGTCTATAGAGATAAGCAAGTGTTGCAGTGCTCTGGGGACAAGAGATCTTATATATGGAGGTCTGAGAAGTTAGGGTTTACTTTGAGATATGAATTGAGAGTTAGCTATGGAGTTCTAGATGCAGAGAAGGGAATGAGCTTGGATATCATAGGAACAAAAATGCCAGGGTGACTTCAGCATGGTTGGGGAATGTTTGTGCATGAGCACTGAGGTTGGTGAGTCAGGCAGGTGGTTATTTGTGTAGGGCCTTCCTTGTAGTTTAATCTGTCGTTCTTTAATTCTACAATAAATTTTAACATCTTGTTTGCTTATCATGTAGCTAGCTATGTTTCAGACACTGGCAGATCAGGATCTGTTTTGAGATAAAAATGCATAGATGTAACCCAAACCCCTGTAGGGTCATTCCCACATTTTCTTCCTTTGAAAGAAAGAAAAGCAGTGATGATAATGTTGTTTTTAAAATGCTGGTGTCCCTTGTTTTGTTTCATATCTGAATTCCAAGTCTGGTAACCGTGGCCCACGGTTTACTAGGCTGGACATCAGGGCTGGGTTTTCTGACTTGGTAGGAGTGGCTTCTTGTGAGCAATGCTTGAGAAACAGGGCTGGGCCTGGCTTCCTGCTCCAGCTCTGCCACTAGACAGCTGTGTGGCCTTGGTCAGGTTGTTCCCTCTTCAGTTCCTTAAAGCCTTCACTAGTTGGGGGCAGCGTGAGGCCCAGGTGGAGGATTATGCACTGAAATGACATTTTTGATGACCAGTGAACTCAAGGCAGCTGGTACATTGCAGGTGGTTTGGGATTTTCTTCCTAAGATCATCTCCAGAAGCCACTGAGCTCCATTTGTTACCTGTAGAGGCCTCATTTAAAATTTCTGTGACACCTGGGAATTTGCAGGTGTTTCCTCCCACCTTCCCCCAGTTTACATTTTAGGTAAAATCCCTGTTTTACAAAATAGGCTGTGTGGTCATTTACATTTCCTTAGGCTCAGGTAAGACAGTGTTGGAGAGGGAAGGGACTATTTCAGTAAAAGATGCTGCAGATCATGGGCTTTGTTTGAAACAATGTAAAGTCTAATCATTTTTTCCCCAGGTACTTTTGTAGCTATGAAGACTTGATATGAATGGCTTCACTGTTTGACACCTGTGTCCCATTACTATAAACTTCAGGGTTGTTTATTCTGGTAGATGACAAACCCAACAGTACACCAGGGACATCTCAAAAAGTGCTGCCTGTGCAGTAGCAGCCCAGGCTGTAAGGGAAGCTGGAGGTTACGGAAAGACCACTGAGTAATGAGCTTAAGAATGTTTTGTATTTTTCTAAGGCTAATGCTGGGTTACTTTTCTTTCAATTAGGGAACTTTCCAGATTCATTGCTGCTGGGAGACTACACTGCAAAATTGATAAAGTGAATGAAATAGTGGAAACGAACAGGTACTCGGTTTTGTGCATCATTTGTTCAGGTGCATGGAGTAAGGGGCATTTGTAAGTGGCTTAGAAATGTAGGCCAGGGATTGTCATGGAGAAATGTGGCTGGTAAATAATTCACTTTTTTCCTGTATTTATTTATAGACCTGATAGCAAGAACTGGCAGTACCAAGAAACTATCAAGAAAGGAGATCTGCTACTAAACAGAGTTCAGAAACTTTCCAGAGTAATTAATATGTAAAATCATTTAAAGGATTTTCTTCTAAGTTAATTACCTGGAATTTTTATAGCTTATTTCACTATGTGCCCAGTTCACCTTATAAAATAAATATTGCATTGTTGTTTCACTTTTTTCTTAAACATATTTGCTTTTAAGGATTAACATAAGGATGGTAGTCCTATAATGTTAATGCCTCTTGAATGATTCATGAATGAAAAGTGTTTTATGTCATTTGAACATGGTATAATGGTCCGCAGTCAAGGGCAGAGGACCCAGGTTAGATCCTGATTCATCAATATGTTAGGGGTAAGGACACCACCTCCTGAATTTGGAAAGAAGAAACTCGTCCTCTTGGTATGATGAACTGTGTGTGCCTTCTCTCACAAACAAGTAACCTTGTAAGACAAGAAGTTCCCTCTTGTTAGGAAGCTGCCTTAACCTAGATTCTAGAATGTAACTTACGAAGCATAGATGTTAAGGACTCCATGCATATGTTAGGAAAATGAATCTTTTCTCTCCAAACAGTAACAGCAGGGGGAGAATCTTATCTGTCTTCCAGTTACAAACTCTGAGAGTCAGGTGGGGACTAATGTTGTGAAGACAGGACTACAGAACCAGATGAAGGGGACACAGTGGAACAGGGTGTGAAGCCTCAACAGGATATCCTAGAAGGCCTCTCTGTAAGGTGACATTTCAGTGAGAACAAGGGAGAGAGCATGCAGGTATCTAGGGAGACAGACAGCAAGCTACCGGAGGTGTTAAGCTGAGAAATGATCTGATTTACCTGTCACACTGTCACTGTAGCACTTGGCTGGTGGCGACACTGGGTGATGGTGGGATGGCTGGTGACAGGAGGGCGGGTGGGGAAGCAGGTCAAAGGAGATGGCGGCCTCCTGCCAGGTGAAAGACGATGCCTGGTCTGGCCCATTGGTGTTGGTGTTGCACCTTTACAGTATGGGGGAGAGGGGGCTTTGGTTTTCTATGGGAGCATGCTTTTTCATTGATGGGAATGATCCATTAACATTAGAGAAAAATGTGATCTCATTTGAAACATTCTATCATTTTCTCATAATCAACAAAAACTCTTCTATAAACTACACAAAATAAAAATCCTACGACAAGCTACTTACTTAATTGCAAAATATCACGAGCATTACCTTGCCAAGACAGTGGCTACTGTCAGAATCTCACAAGGATGGCAATGCTGTGTGGAGAGTGATGTGGCCAGAGCTGAGGTGAACGGAGGCTCTTAGCTGGACACGTAAAGCATTTAAGAATATCCACCTATGGATTTCTGAGTTAGCTATGAAGCCTTAATTTCTTGAACAAACTGAATAAAAGTGCCCATAAGACCCCAGATCCTAAAAATCAAGTGCAGTCTGTTAACTCTGGCAAGTTGTGTTCTTATGTGTTTAAAATTAGAACAGTTCTGAGCTGCAAGAAGAGTTGCATGTGTGTTCCTTACTGCTCAGAAGCCTGAGGCAGGTCTGAGGCCAGCCTCAGCAATTTTTACTAAGATCCTGTCTCAAAATGAAAAGCACTGGGGATGTAGCTCAGTGGTAGAGCATTTGCCTACCATTCAGTCCCCAGCATTGCAAATATATAAAATTGGCAGAATTCTACCTTTTAGTCAACTGATTCCTAGCAGCTCATGCTAGAGGGGAAACAAGATCAGATTGCCAATTTTTTGAGATAATCTTTCCCCGCTCCCTCCAATAAAGCTACATTGGCTGATGTGATCACACAGCAATGATGGCCTTTCTATCAAGGCTGAGAGTCCCTGTGGCCTTAGAGGAATGTGGCCAGAACTTCAGTTTTTCTCCTTCCTTGCTCAAAATGTGCTTGGTCTTTTTCTTTTACCATTTTAGCCCATCTGCCTAAAATTAGTAGGTGAGGATGATGGGTAGGAGATGCTGAAAGAAACAAGGACTGGTTCATCCCCAGTGGGAGACAGGAGCAACACTGAGAACTCTAAGCCTGGTGACAAAGCGCTAGTAGATGATGAAGCAGAAAGTGCAGCTTCAGGAGGGAGTCAGTTTTTGTCATGAAAAGTAATATATGCTCATTTCAAAAGAAATCCAAGAAAGTGGAATTACTTTGAAATAATCCTCTACAGAGATGATGGCTGCTAACATTCTGACGAATATTCTCAATGCCTATCAAGGTTTTAATGCAGAATTGCAGCCCTTGTTACACACTGTTCAGGAGTTACTCTGTCCACTACAGATCAGGCATATTGTCACACCTGAAAGTACTGGTGTGGTGGTGAAAATACAATTGGGATCAGACAGCTCTCATTGTAAATGTGGCCACTCTAGTCCCAGCTCTCCACACCACTGATGCTGGGCAGACGGTTTCCTTTGTATCTGTAAAATGGGCTGTAATTAGGCTTATGTGAAAAACACTACAGAGGAGTATATAAAACCATGGATTTCTAACTACATTAATGTTAGTAGAAAGCCACTAGGGCATTAGCAGATGACTGTCATCTCTGCCCAGGGTTATATAACTGGGCACAGGAAAACATCAAATTGATGATTTTAACCAACTTGTGTTTGTTATGAAGGTAAGACTACACAGAATGGGAGTTTCAAACCTTGCTTTTGTGCCTTTTGGCCAGTTCATTTAAACACTGAATTAAGGCTGATAATGCCTCTCAAGGCAATATCAGGTCTGTGGCTGTACTTCCATAGGAGATCCCAGCTAGGAAGGCAGAGACGGCTTCCTGATGCCACAAAACTGCAGACATGGCCACCATCCTAAACACGGAGTTAAAAAACTCATTTCTCTGGAAAAATGGGTGGGTAAGGCTCACGCTGGACTTGTACTCCCTTAAGCTAAGTGTGACAAGTGTATATTCTCCAGGGTGCCCCAGCCCACCTGCCTGTGGAGTCACTGCAGGACCTGTCTCCCAGGTCCCTGCTGGCACTGGAGTTTGCCACCCCTGCACTGCCTGATACTGTGCACTTGAGGGTGAAGGTCAGCAGCCCCACATTTATCAACTAGGAGACTCTTGATAGAGAATTCTTAACCTTCATCTTACCTCTGGAAGCTTCGAGTTACATAGTTTGTTTTTTCAAAGTTCTAAATTTTCTAGTTTTTAGACAGGAAAGGCACTTCACATATGAAAATAAGACAATCATCAAATGAGAGTTTTATTTGCTAAGTGGCACAGAGCTAGAACAACTACGCTTGGTTTCTTTTTAAGCCTGGTGACTCTTTTCCTCTGAAGCTGGAAGCCTGATCATGTCACTCTCAGCCCTGAGGCCGTCATTATGAAATGCAGTGTGGCCATGAGCCATGGGACTGTTTTTTAAGGCAATAATGCTAGTTTCTTTCACCTTAATAAAATTTGATTATCCACCGAATCTGCCTGTCCAGATGGCCTTCTATATCAGAAATAACAGCTTTAGGTTAATTTTTAACACATTAACTAAGAGAAACTTCTAGGAATGTAAATATACAGTCCAAAAATCATCTTTGTTCAGTATCTGCACCAACTCGTGCCCGACCCGCACGGCTGGACAGCTGCCTGCAGTTTGCTCCTGAGCAAAGGAGCCGTCACATAGGATTTGAAGGACTGAACGCATTAAGTTCCCAGCAACCTGACCAAATGATTAACAGAAGCTTACTGATCACTCACAAATCAATTGATAGTTCCCTATTCTACACTTATCCCTGGTGCTATCAACTTTTTTTTTAAAAGAAGATGAACAGCTCCTACTTCTCTGCCCTGTCCCCCTGTGGACATGGGGAGGGTGGAGATACTTCTTTGCCTTCCCAACGCTGCACATGCTCACAGCTGCTGGCCAGCTCATACCCCTACAAACAGCTATAGGGGAGTGAGTTAAATCCCTATCTAGAGAATGTGGGAAGCTCAACTCCTGGTTTTCCTTTCCAAGCCATAAGACTAGAGGTGTGCATTACTGTTTCTGAAGGCATGCATTTTAGTCCGAGCCATTGTAGCTCTGAAGTACATGGTGAAGGGAGAGACCCCCTCTGTCATTCAGAAATCTCTTGTAATGACATAATTGTCCCTGTGAAGAGTGGGTTTAAGAAATATAATGGGGGCTTAGTGGCAGAAGGCTTGCCTGGCACATGTGAGGCAATGAGTTTGATCCTTAGCCCCACATAAAAATAAATAAAGGCTGCTGTCCATCCACAACTACTAAAAAATAAAGAGAAAATGGACAATTTGCCAGTGAATGGCCTTCCCTCCTGAGCACCCACCCCTCAGGGAAGTGACACTTCGCCCATACTGCCAGTAGGTGGTGCCCTGACAGCTGTACAACCCTCCTGCCTGAGGTTACCAGAGCCCTGCTTTTCCAAAGTTCAGTAGAATGTCAGTGCTGACGAACTACATGGGAGTTCTGAGGTCTGCTTTCCCCAACCCCTCGGGACCAGCAGCTGTTTTTTCATACATGCCTTAGAAACTTGGGGCCAAGATGAAGTCCACTGTTGGTCCCTGGCCATTGCGTTTCCACATTCATTAGAGAGGCCAGCAAGACCACCAACTCCCTGTCCTCCCATCACACCTCTGGCTCACTTTCCCTTTTCGTTGCAGAGTTGGGCACAGGCTCAGCCCAAGACTGAAATAGAACAGCCGCTTTAAGGCCCCCAAGCCCTGGCTCCACAGCTCTTCCTGCAGGCTGCTTTCAGCCTCGTCCATGGGTTCACTTAGGAACCCCAAGCACCTGTGTTCAGGTGTAATTTTGGGAGTGAAACCTGGAACTCCTCTAGACTCTCCCACCTATTCTTCCATCTCCTGGCCCATTCCTAAAAGAACTTTGCCACCTTGACAGCGTCCCTAGGTCCCACCTGGTGTGTTCGCCTGAGTTACTGCCCTGATGAAATGAACATAGCCCCCGTGCTGAACAATCACTTGTCTAATCCTAGACAGGTTACATGGAAGAAGAACTGTACAACTTAACAAGAGGTCATTGTGACCGATGTTTTGAGAGTGCCTGCTGAGGTTCTGCAGTTGGCTTCCAGTCCTTCTTCAATACCCAACCACTTGGCTAATTCCCCACCCACTCTCTCCATCCTTGGCATCCTCACTGCCCAAGCTCTAACTTTTCCATCCAACCAGTACCTGCCCTTCTCATTATCCTGGAGAAAACAGCAGAAGAAAAAAACCAAAACCACATATTATCTAAATGGGTTGATAATTTTAATGCTGTCAACTCTCTAAACTTCTGTTTCTTTTTTTTCCTTTTTTTTGGTAATGGGGATTGAATGGTGGGGAGGGGGGGCTTTGCCACTGAACTACATCCCCAGCCCTTTTTTGGTTTTTATTTTGAGATAGGATCTAAGTTGCTGAGGCTGGCCTTCAACTTGCAATCCTCTTGCCTCAGCCTCCCAAGCCACTTGGATTATAGGTGTGCACCATTGTACCTGGCCTAAATTTCTCATTCTTTTTAAGCCATCTGGGTCCCACCCTTCCCTGGTTTCCCTTATCTCTGGTTCTTTGCTCTGCAGTGTTGGTTCTCCATCTGTCTTGGCAGGGCTTGCTTCACCTCTGGGGTGGGCCTGAAGTTTGTCAAATTCTAGAAATGGAATGTCATGTGCCTGTGCATCTGTCAGGATCTGTAAACTTCTTTCATATGGTTCTTGGAATCTGGGACCAAAAAATACAAACAGAACCACATAGCCTGCCTCTTCTGCTGAGAGACCTCAGGCATGACACCTTAGAGAGGTTCCTCCTCAGTACGGGTGGGGTCCAAATACCTGCCCTGTAGGGCTGAGAGAGACTAGATGTTGATACCGCGAGGCACGGTACTTAGCATAGTAAGGACCCAGAGGAAAGCATTAGTTTAATATACCGATGGTGTATTTTCTCCAGGTGAACTCATCCACTCCCATGACCTCATTCACCATCTAGCTACAAGTGAAAAACAATTCCATCTCCTACATCTCAGACCTCCCTCCTGAGCTCCATCCAGACTCTATTGCCAACTAGTGAGGCAGATGTAGAAGGGCCCAGGCAGCCAGGGCAAGACGGCAAAGGAGGAGGTTGGCGACACAACAAAGGAGCATGGAGAGGGTCTTCTGATGAGGTCAACTTCCTGCTTGATGACAGTGCTCGTGGACACAAGCAGGGGGACCCAATCAGACAGACACTCCCATAGTCATGCTCCTAAGCAGGGGACCCAATGGAAAAACTAAAAGACATGTGGACAGAGGGGACACCAATCAATAATAGTGAGAAGCCTATGGACAGGGGAGGAGATAAGGAAAGGAGGAAATTCCAGAGACCACTAAAAGGACAGGCCCAAACTCCCCCACCAGGTTCCCAGCCCTGGGGCCCCTGCTCCTTGGAGAAGTCTGTCACTTTTGCCATCAACCTGCTGCTGGCTTGCTATCACTGTGTCCTGTTCTTCAATTCTTTGCTGAATGGAGACATGAACCCAGCGCCCCTAGGTGGTAACATAAGTTCTAAATTAACCTGAATGTCCTACTGGTGGCTTAAAGCCATTATGTCTTTTTTGTTCTGTTACCATGTCACACATTGTAGTTAAAGCTCATCCATCGGTTTGGCCCAGGTAGAAATTTTAAATTCACTCTTCCTTTTAATGTTCAACGTAATTAGACCTCAAGACCTGTCGGCTCCACCTTTAAAAGGCTAGCTCTTACCTGGGTTTACGACAGCTTTGGAACCTGTGCTTGTTCCAAGTTCTCACCTGTCCGTTCTGTCTCCCAGTTTTGCTGGAGGCCCTGTGTGATGGACAGTTTTATGAAAAGTATTAAATCGTGAGTGTCTGATTCTTCCCTTCCCCTGAAGACTTCTGGGCTGACAGTCTGACCCTCCCTACACCTCCTGAGGTACTCCAGCAGTGCCAGTTCTGGTGGTGGAAAACAAGGACAGCAGGTGCCAATAACTACAGCCTCACAAGGTTGAAGATGGGTTTAATTAACTACCACTAGAAACGGGATCAAGAGTTCCTTAGGAGAAAGGAAGATGAAGAGGAGGAGGAGAACAGAGAGGACCCATTAGGCTTTCCTTAAGGGTAGCTGACTTTATTTGGGGGGAGGGTACTGGGGATTGAACTCAGGGGCACTTAACCACTTACGTCACATCCCCAGCCCTATTTTGTATTTAGAGACAGGGTCTCACTGAGTTGCTTACGACCTCACTACGTTGTTGAGGCTGTCTTTGAACTTGCGATCCTCCTGCCTCAGCCTCCCCAGCCACTGGGATTACAGGCATGGGCCACTGCACCTGGCTTATTTTATTTTTTTGAGACAGGGTCTCACTATGTTGCCCAGGCTGTCTTGAACTTATGGGCTCAAGGTATCCTCCTGTCTCAGCCTCCTGAGGAGCTGGGACTAGAGGTGCACACCACCGCTCCTAGCTTATGGGAAAGCTCTGTGATGAGGACTTCAAAGGGGGAGTGAAAACAGATGTTTGAGACGAGAATGAAAACACAAGAAATGTGGAAGACACCTTTGTCTTCCTAGTCTCCAGTAAAGATGTGCCTGACTCTTTTGGCTCCTGCACTGGGACCACGCCATGAAATCTCTCTGGGTTCTGAGTTTTCATTTGGGTTAATCTGAGCCTGATTCCATATGCTTCTGGGGATGACAGCCTCAATATCAAGGTCTTTGGCGATCTGACCGTCCCACCTTCTCCAATCCCATCAACCCCTGCTGTCTAGCAAGTTTCACAAAAAATTGTTCTCCTACATTTCTTCCCACCTCCATCCTATTGCTTCCGCTGCCTTTCTAGAAGGACCTTACCCTGGTTTTCTGTGGGTGAGGTCCCACATGCCACAATCCCAAACTGCTGCCCCAACTTCCTTGAATAGAGCAGGTCTCTTGGGATCCAGGGACAAGTGACCTGAAAGGGAAAGGAAGGACAAATGGTAAGAGACTGAGGGGTCAAACCTTCTCCTGAAGGTCTGGGGACACCTGAAGTGAAAGGATATATCCACAGGGAGCATCCTACGGTTGGACTGAGTCGCTGGGGAGTCCACAGGGATGTGGTGTTTGATGCCAGCCTGGTTCTTTCATGGAAGGTGTGCACATTTTTTTTTCATTACATAAAGCAGTTGCCCCCTTATTTTAAGCAACAACAACATGTTTTAAAAATTTATTAGAACAATTTGTTTGCAACGGTCAAACTGGCCAGATTCCAGAAAGATTATGCTGTTCTCTGAATGATACCCAAGAGCGCTTGTCTTGCCAATGAGGGAAATTGGACAAGAGACAAGATCTGGCCAGCTCTGGACCGAAAAATACTGACCCCAAAGGACTACCTGTCATCAAATTTAAAGTACAAACAGAATGCATCTCTCTGCTATCAGCCCCGCCCCGTCCCCCTTTCCATCAAAAACCTGCATGGCCAGAATACAGTGGCGTCCACCGTTTACACAGTAACCCACTTATCCCAGGCGAAGCTCTGTGCCCAGGAATGGAAACACCCTAAGGCCTTAGACGTTTGGGGCCTGTGCAGGAGATAGGCCGGAGCGCAGGGGCTTCCCAAGGTGTCTGATGCCAAAATCTAAGACAAGCCAGACTGGACTGAAAGGGTTCAGGATCACGAGGCAGAAACATGTGAAATATTTCATGCAGCCAACCTTATTTATTGAGAAGTCCTAATTTTATTGCCCATTTAGTAACATGTTTGTTCCACAAACTAATTTCTCATAAAGCAAAGCACAACTTTTTCTTATAAATAGTATAAATTATTTTATTTACAGAAACTTGTTACAAAACAAATAGACTATATATTTCTTCTCTTTTAAATATCCAAAGTAATTTCTATCCCTTGACATTTGTTCATGTTCTATACAGCAGCCAACAAAGTCCAGCTGAGATGCTCTTGATTATGTGTACAAATTATCAAACTATTCACACATTTTAACACAGGAGATTGCTTTTATAACCAAGCTCAAAAAAAAAGAAAAAAAAAAAAAAACCGACATAGCAAAATGCTTTCGAGGCCCTACATTCACACTGACAATATGTAGTGCTCATTTAAATGATCTGAAAATGTAAAATGTTTTGCACAAAATGTAAAAATGATTATTTTCTGCTCAACAATGAAACTTTTTTAACAATCATTTTTCAAAGCCCAACTTTCCCCCCACCCAGGACAGAATGAGAGACATTAAGAAATTCCTTGGCAACAGAACTCTTACAGGAAGACAGCTGCCTTTATAAGTTATGTTTTTCAAATTATACATTTTTTCAATGTTTTCAGAGGTACTTCTTTGCATTATATTTTTGGAATACAAAATATTTTAAATATTCTATTTTAAACTCTGCATTTCATGAACGAATAACAAAACAGACACGTCATGTAAGTTTGCTGGCTGACAAAGAGCTGTAACCCTTGGTGCCACTGGGCAGTCCATTGCCAGTTGAATTACTGTGACCCAAAAGGTCTTGGTTTTAAAATACCTTATAAAATGACCAGCACTGGTGGTTTTCGACTCCTCCCCTAAAATTTTAGAAATGATATTTAGGTGGAAAAAGCAAACTCCAAAGTTCAACTGAACATTCAAGTCTTTTTTAAGAGAATCTGTCTAAGCTTAAAACTAGGGTTCAGGCACTTTCAGTTTTTTCCATTTGTTTTAAACCACATCACATACTAACACCACACATGTGCTCAGAGTGTCCACACACATGGGCACGGACACGCACGCACTCGTGCACACACTCTCGCACGCACGCACACACACACACACTCACACATAAAACACTAATAAAAGAAAAGCAGTGTGTCACTTAGTGATGTGTAGTCTTGTTGGGAAATCAGGCAGCTAGGGAGAAGCAATGCCCACTTCGTCTGTACGAATCCACTCCCGAGACATTAAAGGGACAAAGACTTTCACAGAACAGAGGCATCCCTTAAACTGTAAAGGAGGCAGGTTCTAGAACTATTGGCTTGGCAGTGAACCACTTCAAATTATAAAAAGGTATTTACTTTATTAATTAATAAATAAATACTAGATGATCTCAATTGTACCAAAACAGGATATCAGAAAAAAAGACCTGTGCAAAAATACATATTTAAATATGTACAATTCATTTTTAACAAAATATGTCTTCTGAAATAGGGATACTTCCATATTTATAATAGAACAAGAAATCCCAAAATAAAGATACAAAAGTAGGTTCTGTATAATTCTTTGTTCATCATTGCAGCACTTTTTTTTTTTTTTTGTAGGTTAAGAAAACTGCAGAAGTTGTCATGAAATTCTATTGGAAAGAATATAAAAATTATCTTGGTTTTAAATTGATACCAAAGTCTGTCTAGAAACAACCCAACCACTGCAAATTTGGTTTTTGCAAGTTAATTTAATTCAAAAAAATACTTGTACTCCCGTGTTTTAAATGGTCTTAATTGTTCATCATAATAAAAAGTACTTGTTGGAGAAAATAAAATATTTGAACAGTCTAAAATTTAATAGCACTGTTTAGAATAGGTCTGTTTGTGGCAGGCAGAATCCCAAATGGCTAATTTCCTAATCCCGATGCTGTGTGTGTTACCGGGAGACATAGTGAAATTCAATTAAAATCTCAGTCTAAGAAATCAAATCGTCAACACTCACTAATCTAAGTATCTACAATATTCTGAATCAACTTGCTATCGTGGATCCTATTCACATCGTTCGGAACAACATGATCTGTCTATAAATTCCATTGCTAAAAGCAACTTAATTTATAACCATCAAGTCCCCTTGGCTCTGAAAATAAATTCTACCCATACCCCATTGCACTTGTCACCAAGGAACTGACCAGATACCTTCTGATGCCCTCTCACCTCCTCTCCCTCCCACATGGGGATGGAACAACCAGGTAGATTTCTCCCAACTACACCAAACTGGCCCGTCCATCTCTCCTCACTAGCTCTCCTATAATAGTATCACTTTAAAAACATTTACTGATTGATTGCATAATAAGTGAACAAGATACTCTTCTCCCCTTCCTTTAAAAAAAATCAATATTTTACATCAATTTATAGCTAAAGTATCTGCATAAAGTCTTTGTTTTCTTACATAATAAGAATAATTCTGTAGCAATTCACATTATTAGGCTGGTAACCAAGTATTTATTCATTCTACCTGTTGTTGACTTGAAATTCCCTGAAACTGAAGTTTGTCATCCAAAAATTAGAGGGAAAAATTGGATGCACTGACTGGCTCTGTTCAGGGTGATGATCAGAGCTGAGGAAATTTACCCTGTGTTCGGCCATTCTTAGGCAAGAGGGCCTTGGATCTTGGTTCAGGAGCTGTGGTGGCAGGATCACCAGTGAAAAGGTTCCAGCTCATTCTCCAAATTCAACGACACCCTCACGAGCAATGCTGTTTTACTATATTAAGCTTTCTTTTGGGGTAGGACACTATAAAAGATACCCTGGAGGGCTCCAAAATTCTCAGGAAGATGACAACATTAACCCCAATGAAGGAGGGCATGTCAAGGAAATACTCTGTGTCCACAGGAACCCCTGAATGAGTATGCATGCACACTTTCCAACTCCACCTGTCTTGGGGTCTGCTCCCCAGCCACCTGCATCCAAATGAACATCTACAGTTCTAGGGGAGAGAGGACGCACACCATGCCAGGAGCAGTGGATGCAGAAACTTAGGCTTAGTCCCAGGACAGTATCCATAGAGAAAAATGGGGCGATCCCTCAGAAGTACATACCAATGATTTTACTTTAAAAAGGCAATTCTTAAAAAACAGATTGGGTAGGCCCTTCAGCCCAACCTGATATACTGTTTAACAAGAAAACTTAATAAGAAAATCGCCTCTCTTTGGAAATCTTGGAAAAAGATGATTTTTCTCTCCCTATTTTGATTTTACCTTTCCCAATCCCACTCCCAATTTGTTTTCCATTATCAAAACCAGTTTGCATTTTCCTTTTCTTTTTTTAAATCACATAGAATTGCTTTTGTACCATGAAAGTAAGCCTCCACTAGGGTTTACACTTGCTATCAAGGCATCAATGACTTCAAACCATTTTGTAAGTTCAAAGCTTCACACAGCTTCTTATTCCAAATTGCTCGCAAAGGGCTGAGCTACTTTGCCATGACGCCGTGCGCCAACACCTGTATTCTAGTCCTGGAACATTGCTATGGAAATGTAAAGCCAGACTGCTTTCTGCAGAGGGCTGCTCAGGGTACAGCTTTCTCTCCTGGAAGGTCTCCAATCTCCTACCTGCTGGAGAGTGACCTCCAGAAGATGATGTTTAAAAAATAAAAGAAGTTTTGGGTTGAGGGGGTGAAAAAGAGAAACTGGAGGGAGGGAGGGAGGGAGAGGGAGGAGGGAGAAAAGTCTACAGTAACGCTCTTGCCAAAACATTCTTTTGCCCAGCCAATCTACTCAAAGAGTGGCTCCATGATATACTGCAAGTAAAAAAACAAAACAAAACTTCTCACAGATTGGTAGCAAGCAGTCCAGACCACTTTAACACTGATAAAAGCAATCCGGTGGCTGAACTCGATCCAGTGTCCTTTATGAGTACTCACTGCTACAGACACAGCTTCAGGGAAATCCTCACTCAAACCACAGCCTGGCGGGTTACCCTTGAGGCCCACAGGAGGTCGGGAAGAGACTCAAAGGCATCTTGGAGTCCAGAGTGCTGAGTGGAGGTGTAACTTGTCTTCAAAAGTGTCCGGATTATTCCTCCCTGTGCTGTTTTCAGGTGTCAGGGGCGTGCCTTTGGCTTTCAAAACAGAGGGGGTGGGGAAACAAGAGGTAAGTAAGTGTTTGGACACTGTGGCCCCCTGATTCTAAACAAGAACATTCCAAAGGCCACAGGCCACTAGTGTTCCACTGACTGCATGAGGCTAGGGTAATGAGCCACACAGCCTGGCCTTAGCTTTCAGAAGCCTTCGCTGTCCCTGGGCATGACCATTCTCAAGGTCTACTTTCAGGAAACTGGCTAAAAGGGAGGCAGGCCTGGGTTTCCAGTCTAGGGAAAGTTCTCATGTTTGCCTCTTGGTTTATTTTCTCATATTGTGTCCTTGAAGGTATTCCAGGTTAAATGAGCCTGGAACAAAGTTAAATGGGCCAGCACACAAGTGTGACAGCTCACAGCTGATGCAGTGCCAGGCCTGTGTGGGGACAGCGGGGCCTCTGGTCTTCCCAGGGGCTGCCTGAGGCCTTTGGAGAGGCTGTGAACACACTCGGGGAGCATCCCCGAGGCTGCCCAGCACATCCCACCTCAGTCCTATTTTAAAGTCAGCTCCACAGGGAACAGCAATTTGAGGGTTCCACTTTTCTAAGAATGGCAACCTTTAAAGCACTGTGGGGTCATGGGTCCTTTTGAGATTCTCATGAACACACTGTAGGATCCCTCCTGCAGATAAGTGAACGCAGAAATGACATGTCTTGGGGTTCACTACTCTGATCTCTAGCCATGGGGCCCCCTAGGATTGTTGTAGTATAAGGAAAATATTATGTGGCACAGAGGGAAGGCCTTCTCAAACACAAAGTTCAGTTGAAAATGATTCTAAGAAAAGAACCCAAAGTTAGATGGTTTGTGCCACGGTCCCCCCAGGTGGTAAAAGAGGTGACTTTGGCAGGTCACAAGCCAAGCTTGTCTCGATTTTAAAAGATTATATAGCTTTAAAAAAATGGCCAAATTTCGATGCAAATCTAGACTCGCAATCTCTCTTTGAAACTGGTTATGAGTGTCTAGGAGCAGATGCTTCATGGAGGTGGGCACCCTGCCCCTGCCAGCCATCTCTCCTTTTTGTTACTTGGGAGCACTAAGGTCCACACCCCCATCTAAATGAAGACCTAGTATGCTCAGGAATTTTCACTTGAGATGGCATTACAACCCCTCCTGCCAGGGCCATGTCCATGGGGACACTGCAGCCAGAGGGAGTTTTTAAAGGCATTTCTAATGCACAGTCATGCTCACCATGAACTATGACACGGAGCTACAAAACAGGAAGGAAAAGCAATTCTCATCTGCCCAGGAACCCCCAACTCAAGCCAAATGACACAAACCCACAACTTAAGCAGCTACTTTAAGTTCCTGGTGTTGGTCCCACACCTTCAGCAAGACTCATCCCCCCAAATGCTGGAGGCAGTTGTGCAGTGAGAAGCACCTTGGCATTAGACGGACGAAAGTCCTAGCCTGTCATCTAAGTTCTGAAAGCGAAGAGGAGGAAAAACAAAGAAGAGCCTCACATTTTAAGTCAGGGCTCTGGGGTGCTGCGGCTGAAACTCCTGTTCGTAAGCAAGGTGAGATATCCTGATGAATGAAATAACAAGATGAGAGATGAGCTGGAAGTTAGAGCAAAGGAAGCTGGAAGAAACAGCTACAGGAGAGCAGGAGGCGGCCAGGAGGAACCAGTGCCAGCGGGATGTGGGGAGAAGACAGACAAGCATGAGAGGCTGGTTAACTGGGAATTCAACACCCCTTGACCACCTCCTAATGCACCCTCAGCTCCATTTTTTTCTGTTAAGCTGGAATGGGGTTCTAGTCATCAGTGATGGCCACACTGACTCCTGGTTTTCTGCCTCCCTCTAAAACAAGGAGTAGAAAATATGGGGTGAAATTTAACCACAATATCTGAAATTGCTCCAGGTGAAAAACAGCACAAGCACTTTCTTTTGAAGTTTTAAAGCACCCCTCTCTGGATCAGTCTGACTTCAGCCAGCTTTCTCCAGAGGGACATGCTGGAGGGCCACCCTCCGGGAACGCTCCCCAGTCTCCCCCACTCTGGGCAGGCCCCCGTCCTGAGCTTGGTCAAGCTCCAGCTCTGCTCGGCCCTGTCTGCTCACTGCACCCAAGGCGTCCTTGTCCAGAAGCCTCTCCCACAGGCATCAGCAGAGGGTGTGCTGCAGCCTCACAGGCCGCTGACTCTTGCCTTTTTAACATGACTCCATGAGCTGGACACATTTACAGGCCGACCAACCCTCCCCGGGTGGACTTCGGAGCAGATCCCAGGGAGAGGCCAGGAGCAGTCCTGGGCCACAGGCCACATCCTACCTGGTGGAGAAGGGAATTGTTCGTCAGTCCTTGTGCCCCTGGGATGGTGCCCGTGTGTTTCATGTGAACGTTGTTCATGGCTGGGAGTTTGGCGACCTTGGTGGGCTTGCTGCTGCTGCTGTTGCTGAGGCTGCTGGAGCCTGGTGAGCACTTCCTCTTCTTTCCTATGAGTCTGTCCAGAGGAGTGTGCGAGAGCGGGAACCCACCATGGGCGCTGACAGGGAGCTCGCTGGACTGGTGGATGAAGGGGCCCAGGGAGAGCGTGGAGTCCCCGCTGTTCACCATCACGCTCATCCTCTTGATGGACTCTGCAGGGCTCCCACTGGGGGGGCCCCTCCCTGACTGCTCGTGCCGGAGGCCCACTGAGTGCGCTTTATTCGTCACACAGTTGAGGCCGATGTTGTGGGAAGATGTCACTGCTGACATGTAGGGAGGCCCAGAGTGAGCCACACAGTTTTTCCTAAAAGACTCCATGGAATGAGAAGAAGAGGAGGAGGAAGAGGAGGAGGAGGAGGAGGAGGAGGAGGAGGTGGAGGAGGTGGAGGAGGAGGATGAGGAAGTGTGAACCAACAGTGGGGAGCTGTTTTTGCGTTTCTTTCCTGAGCCGCTGCTGGCACTGCTGCTGGCATTGTGACAGTCAGTGCTGTTACCAGAAGACTCCTTGGGCCTTAAAGATTTGCTGGATTTCAACTTCTGAGGTTTCCTGGACATAGGGGAGGAGGGGACTGAGGAGAGGCCAGAGGGCGTGGAAGGGGACGAGGATGAAGAGGACACTTGTCTGGATTGCATACTGCACACAGGATCCATTGCCCCGGAAGTGGCCGGCTGTGCATTCAGTGTGGTTCCATGAGCTGGTACCGATTTGCTATTTGGGGAGACGCAGGTGGATGAGAGCAGTACTGGGGACGCAGAGACGGTGGCTGCGGCGAGATAGCTGATCCCACACTGTGGTGTCGACACAGAGTTTGTCCGGTGAGGAACACGTGCAGAGACGGGCGATGTGGTGCTGGGCACTGGTGGGATCTTCCTGAAAAAAGGAGAGAACAAGAGCGTGACACTCGCCAGAGCCACTCGTGGACACTTGCAGACACCAAGCAATCCACCACCAGCAGAGCGGTCACCCTGACACACAGCCAGGCCTGTCACTCTGTCCTTCCAATTCTTCCATGCCCTCCTGGGCTCTTAGGATAACACACATGCATGCCTCAGTCATGCTGCTGTCCCAGCTTCACACCGTCAACTCCTGCCCCCTGACACTGATCTCCCACATATTTTGAGAACATTCCATGACACAGGACCCTCTGTGTCCTCTGCTGCTCCACTCTCACCCTCTCTGCTTCAGCTCAGCATCACTCTCAGGAGCTCCATCCTGAGCATCCTGACCTGTGCTTGCACGGACCTGTTCCTAGACCTTCTGAGACTGTAAGTCACTAACTCCTTTGCAGATGGAGCAATCCACAGCTTATTTACCATGGTAGCCCTAGCACCTGGAATACAGAAGGCACTCAATAAACCTGAGGGAATTCTAGAAAGAATGAGGGGAAAAAAGAAGGGCATTGCCAGTTAACAGCCCAATCACTGCCCAAGGGATACAGCCTTGAAATCTCAGGGGTGTTCAGGCACAGTGTGGTAACAGTGCACGCTGTTGGTAACTTCTGGGTCAGCTGTGTTGGTGGGGGCTGTGCAGACAGCCAGACTAGGGAAGCCTTGCTTTTATTTTAGCTCAATTTTTAAATGTGATTGCTCCAAAATTTCAGTAAACCCTATGACAAAATTAAAGTACGTGACAACTGGGTGCAGTGGTGTGCAGCTGTAGTCCCAGTTACCTGGAATGCTGAGGTAGGAGTATCACCTGAGTCCAGCACTGTGGGACCAGCCTGGGCAACATAGCAAGAACCATCTCTTTAAAACCAAACAACAACGGAGGAAACAGAAGAGAAGGGCTTGACTGGAGGACAAGGGCTGAGTCCGCTCCTCACTTACTAAGTCCAGAGGCAGCCCTGGCTGGTGCCCTCCCACCACTGCTGTTTTCAGGACAGGGAGCTGGCCTAAGCCGCTGCCCAAGTGCTTCCCAGACGCCTTTCAAAAACAAAGTTCTCAGTAACAGGAATTCACGAGGGCAAGTGCTTACACCTACTTTAAAAACACCATTCCAGAGTGCAGCTCTGGCCTCAAGTCAGAGCTTTTCAATTCTGGCCACATGTAAGTCACCTGTGACACTTAAGCCACACCCACACCCACTACACCACCTCAGGGCAGTGGGCAAACAGTAATGTCTAGAAGGTTCCAGGCTCTCATACAGGACAAGCATTGGATGACCAGAGGGAGTTGTTGGAAATGCTGAGTTCCTGAGTCCTGGCCCAGTGGACATGGGCAGATCTGTACCCCACACGACCCCAGGTGATTCAGGGGTAAGCCCTCCTCTGCTCTAAATGAAGCTTGGGCACTGGAGTTGCTGGGTGCAGTGAGCTCTGTGACCACTAGGGGGCTCATGAAGCTGGGACCTCAGGACCAGGCTGTCAGGAATCAAGTTCTGGGAAAAGGATAGGCTTCCACAAGGATGAGGATGTGGTTCTCTCCAAGCAACTGCCACTAGGTCCTCTAAAGAAGGTTCGTGTGCAGTAATTCATGACCTTTCATATACAGCAGAAGCAAAGCAAGGATATGTAGTGATCTTGACTTGTGTTTGCACAAATCAGCTCTGTAAAGGTGTGTAAGAACTAATACAAACCGTGGGGTGGCTAGAAAATTGGAGGGCAGGGACAAGGGGACAGCCTTTTCACTGTACGCCTCCTTACATTCTTGTTCTGAAGCCAAGTGAATGCATTCCCAAATTACATGGTTAAAAACCAAACACCCTTTGCGAGCTACCCAGCCCCCTCTCAGGGATGTGAGCTATGGTCCCACTTGGAGAGAGGGCAGGTGGCCTGCAGCAAGCACAGGAGCGCAGAATGGCCATCTGGGCCATGGCCGTGCTCAGGAGAAGGGTTGGTTTACTTCCACTCCTGTTCAGAGGCTCCACAAGCTGCAGACGGCTTGGATCACTCAGTCCCACCTCCACTCACCTTCAAATTTACCCCAGTGATTAGCAAGTAAGAGGCCAAGAAGAGAGCTTCTCAAACAGGGCTCTTCCTGGAGGGAACTTTTGCTGCCAGTAGGACCAGGAACACCTTGTCTCCCTGAGTGCCTCAAAGGCGCCACCTGAGAAGAGCAGAGCTCCCTCCAGCCAATCTCATGGGTTGCTGGGAAATCAGGCCCTGGGGGCTGGGAACCTGCTCCAAGTTCCCATCTGCTGCAGCCTATGCATCAAGTTCTTAGCTGAGCCACAAGCCTGCCTGTCACTCTGTACTGACTTTTAAAACCAGAGGTCACATCAGTAGAAAGGGTTAGTCAAGAGCCAGTGACAAGAACCCTCCAGCAGCAACAGCCCAAGTAAGCAGTGAGTTCACCTCACTATCCCTTTAGCTTCTTCAAGAGCACAGGCAGGAAAACCTCTCCACAAAAGCAGGGGAAACCTTAAATGCTGGCCCCAGCCTCTGGCCCTGCTGGGACAAGCACATCGGAGGGCCTCCTTAGGTCCACTTCACCAAGGCCCTCCGGATAGTCTGAACACACGACACGCTGAGCCCTCTGCCACTGGCTGGGGTGACTTTTCTTCAGAAGGAAGCAAGAAATACGAAGCGGGAAAGCAGAGTAGCATTGCTCATGACCTGCTCTTCTAAGAGAGCAACATGACGTCCTATCAACAGTCATGGAGGTGCCAAGGCCTCTGACCAGCTTCTTCCAATCTTACTAGGAAACCAAGGCAGGGAGGCAAATGGACACATGGGCAGAGCCCATTTGGGAAGGCACTAGCCAATGATGCCCAAATGGTGGATCTGGGATCCTGGACAACTCTGTTAGCAAAGCTTTATATATTCACCAAAGTAGACTCCACCAAACATCAGTTCCCCAAAACGTTCTTCTAAGACAGGTTCCCAGGTCAAAAAAGCTCAGGAGACTCCAAGTTACTCATGGCCTCTCCTGCTTGGAGTTACAAAGCACAGTGCTTATTAAAGGCTCTGGGAAGTCCTGCAGGAATGAGAACAATTTTATTTCGGGAAAGGCTGGATTAAAACTTTTGGGCCACAAAACCCTTCATTCACTTAAAATCCCATTTAGGAAACACACAAGAACATAACACAAAATGTCTGTGAATGCAAATCTGAAGGCATAGCTCCTCTATCTAAGGCCTTCAAGGGCTTTCCACTGCATAGTAAGTGCCACTGTCTGCTGGTCCCTGCTGGTCTCTCAGGCTCATCTTGCAGGACGCTCATTACTACTGTTTCTCAGTTTTCTGACCAGAGACCTTCACACACCTGGCTCCTTCCACCTGGACTCACCCCACTCCTCCCCACACCAAGTTCCAGTGGCTGCCCTCTGATCCGTTCATCTCAGGTCAAGGGTCACCTCTTCCCTGAATCCCCCAGGTCTGTTTTTCCCCATCCTCTTTTTTGGAAATCAAGTGCCTCTAGGTTCAAATCCTCACTCTACCACTAACCTGTCATGTGACCTTGTATTTTAGGCTAATTTGCTAAAAAACAGGGGTCATCACAGTCACCTGCCAAAGAACAGTGAAAAATAAATATATTCAACAAGTCCCTGGCACATAGGCAAGCTGGACATGACTCTCATCTTGTCCAGCCTCACCCTGACAATAAGCAGCCATCTGGTTTCTGCTGACTGGTTTTGGTCTCTCCCAACTCCTGACTAAACTGTAATCTTATAAGGTGTCCATCCTCCTGCCTTGAACCCCGGCACCCAGGGCAATATGTGGCCACTGAATGAGTGAGCAATTGGGTGACCAGGTGCCTTCTCAGGGTGGCCAGGACCATGTTTTCATTTAGAGAACTGGCCACAGAGGCCATCCGGGAAAGTGAGAGATGTGCCAGGTGAGCTGCCCCCACCACCCGCACTCACTTCCATAGCTGCGCATTCAGATGCTTCTCCACCATGAGGTTGAGGGCGCAGCGGAGCCGATTCCACCTGGAGTCAAACACGTAATACCCTCTTCCGATCTGCCGGCTCCCAAATGTGCAAAACTGAAAGAGAGAACACAGAGCGTGCTTGCCACCAGGCGCAGCCGCCCACCAGGGTTCTCTATCCTTCAACAGGAGCTAATCAGGAAGACAGCCGACCTGGCACCAGAGGCCATGAAGCATGTGGTGATATGCCTAGCTGAGTGTCGCTGGCTGCGTCGGGGTACCCTGCCCCGCTGCTCACACCTGGCCATGTCCCACACCTCTGGCATGCCCCCTGCAGTGCCCTGTTCATGCCACGTAGGGAGGTTCAATGTGGGGGTGGACGCAGAACTTACAGATGCTGGCTGAGGATGGTGACCTGAATAATGACAGTCCAGTTTTTCAACAGACTCTTCTTTGTCATCGCCTTCGCCCTCCTCACTGGATAACCGAAAAGCTGGCTCAGTGGCAGGCAGGGGAGGGTGTGGAGATTCATGGACTGGAGGAGGGTCAACGAGGGCACTCCCACCTTGCTGAGCAGGGCAGCCTGGAGGCCTGGGGAGCAGGAAGTGTAGCGCAGATCAGATCACACACTGGGATCCAGTGCCTTACTGGAGACCACCTGGGGCCCGGGGCTCCAACAGTCCTGGGGAGACCCCTGAGGCAGTGGTCAGGGAGTGAACACCTCTCTCCTCGCCTGCCTGTGTGTGGCCAGCCCAGTCATCTGCCAGATGTAAGGACTCCTCCCCTGCTGCCACTGGGTAACTCAGCCTCCCTGTCCTCCCTACAGAAGGGAGCATGTACAGTCTAAGAGAATTAATGGCTCCCAGTTCCTCTTCAATTTTAACTGGATTTGGTTACTAAGGCAATATATGAAATAGTTGGCCAGTGCTCATGACAATCTGGGTGGGACAAGAAGTGCCAGCAGCATAGGGGGCAGTCCCACTTCATGGGGGTGCCCTGGAGCAGGTGCTCAGGCAACATCTCTTCTTCCCACAGCAACAAGTGCTCCGTGGTTCTGGAATCAAGCTTGCTTTTTTTTTTTTTCTAATGGAAAAACTTCAATGTGAAGAAGGGACTTGCTAAGGAGTCCTGACACGCTCCGGGGAGCCCCCTTGGACCGCTCCTAAGAAATCACAGGGCTGGCACTGGGAAGCTCCAGCACACACGGAATCATGACGAGGGAGGGACTACACCCATGTGCAACAAATGCATGGACTGGACATGGGGCACAATGCCAAGCAGCAGCAGCCCAGGGCTGGCACCTGCCTAAGCAGAAGCCCTGCTGCCCATGGTCTAACCACCGGCACTGATGCTCCTCCTCCTCTACGCCTCTCCTTTCCACCCGGAAACTAGGTCCAGGTCCTTCAACTTCAACTTGGTTACACAGCAAGCACACATACACTCACCAGCACTCTCTCAGGTATGTGTGTGACAAATTAAAACACACTCTGGCCCACTACTTATGCTGTTGCTAAAATGCCTCATCTACACTCAGGACAATGTCCCAAATGAATAAATGAAAAGCCATGTCAATGAATGGATGCTGTGACACTCAGGCCTAAGCCCTGTCCCCACGGCTGTACTTTGCAAGAAGAAATCTATGGGAAACCACTGTCAAAGCCGTGTGAAATATTCCAAACAGTAACCTGTGGGGAAGGACCGATTTCAGCCCTGCTCAGTGAGGTTAAGAGACACCCGATTTTGAGGCTGTGCAGAGCAGATCATTCCAGCTCTATAGTGCTGCGTGCTTATACCAAGAGAAGCCCTGGCTGAAACTGACGGCCTGGACAGTGTTTTATTTTCACAAAAAGCTTCATTTATACAGAGTCTCTTCATGGTGAGCCTGCTGTATTTTCCCTGGCATCACAGCTTCAGGGCTTTCCCAGTGTCTGCAGCCTGTCCCTGAGGGTTGTGCATGGGCTGGAGGGCTTGGCTTACCTTGGAAGACTGGGGGTGTGAGGTTTAGGTTTATTAGCTACGGAAGGCTTTGATTCGGAAGGAATCAGTCCATGAGAGTTTTGGTGCGGCTCCTGCGACGATCTAGGAGGGGCGGGATGCGGGTCCCTGAGAGGCGGCGGTGGTGGCTGAGAGTCCGGATGGCGCATAGATTCCTTTTCCCTGGTTTTGTTTTTGTGCTCGGCTAATAACACATCAAATCGTTTTCTTCTACCCTGAACAGCCCTCCGCTGGGTTAAGGAATGTGTCTGAAGACCAAAAAAAAAAAATATATATATACAGAGGCTGAGGATTCGCAACAATAACTTTGATCTGTCACATATCCCCTAAAGTCACTCGCTTTAAAAAGCAATCCATACCATTAGCAGTTAAAGCCTGCTCAGCATGTGATAAGATGGAAAAAAAATCCCAAAGCACAGTCTTTTCTCTTACCAGAAGCACTCAGTCTAGGCTCTAACTGGAGGAGACTCTGGGAATGTTCTTTCTATCAGAATGAAGGAGACATGTTAGCTGAGTTGCCTGCTATGTAAGTAGTGGCCATTGGTAGAAGCAGGTGACAGGTGCTCATGTTTTGTTACCCTGAGAGCAATTTATTTACTGAGGCTCTTAACTACATTAAAATGTCCCTCTTTAGACGATTTAAAACTCCAGTGCTAAACAAAGGGAAGAAACAATGATCCATGAATATTAGAAAGTGTTCTTTCAGTAATGGCAGAGAGCAAAAGTTGGACAATTGTTTCTCTCTCTTCCAGTGACAATGCCTGTGAAGACAGAGTGGATTGAGGCCCTGGAGACAGGGACTGCTGCAGCCGAGAAAGACCCGAGAGTGAAGACGACATGAAGATGACACTGAGAAAGAGCTGCGAACAGGAAGAGACACGTGGCAGCCAGCTCCCTTGAGTCTGCAGGCAGTGTCAAAGTTCAGAACTGGGAAAGAGGCACCCTGGGGGAGGAAGGCCAAGGAATGGCTGCTGGCTTTCAGAAGGCAACCAACATCAATCTGTGATTGAAAAAATACTTCTGTGCACCTAAATGCACTTGATTACCAATATTCTATAAAACCAAGGTAAATGGAAGCCTAGCCCTGTTCCCAGCAGAAGATAAAGCCATTTGCACAATTGTGAGGTAGTCACAGTTGGCAACTCATAGTGGCAGTCAAGTTCAATCACTGTGAAAGGACTTTGCAGGTCAAAATTCATGAACTGCTGGCGTCTCAGTTGTAAAAACACAAGAGACACTAAGCGCCAGAAGAGGGCAAATTTCAACTGACGACAGAAGCCCTAGTCACATATTCATGAAGAAAATGACTTCAGCTACATGTCTTCCTCTCACATTATAAAATACTGCAAGGGACACTTCCCATGCTTCCACACCCTGCAAGCTCTAGAAATGCATTGCTCTGTGGGCTTACAGAGCAGGTTGGTATGAACTTGGGGGATCATACTTCAAACATTTATCTGGAATTCGATAACCCAACCTCCTGCCTTACCAGACACATTGCAAAGTATGTCCAACAAAACCTAACCAGGCACAGATAAATGTGCTAAACTTCTTCTTAAAAACTTTAATGTTGGGCTAGAGTTGTGGTTCAGTGGTAGAGCACTTGCTTGGCATGTGTGAGGCTCTGGGTTCGATCCTCAGCACTGTATATAAATAAGTTAATTAAATGAACGGTCCACTGACAATGAAAAAGAATATATACATATATAAAAAACTTTAATGTCCTTTAGTATGTAACATATCCACATAAAGTAACCTGAATGGGGAAAAGGAACTTGTTTTTGTTCAGTGCTATATCAGCATCTAGAACAGCACCTGCTATTTAATAAATGCTTCAGTCAAAAAGTATATAAAAATAAGGGCCTTTGCTGGGAACAGTGGCCCATGCCCTTTATCCCAGGGGCTTGGGAGGCTGAGACCAGAGGATTGCAAGGTCAAAGCCAGCCTCAGCAATTTAGCCAGACCCTAAGCAACTTGGTGTCTCAAGATAAAAATAGAAATGGTTGGGGATGTGGCATAGTGGTAAAGCACCCCTGGATTCAATCCTGATACACACACATATAACACACACAAAAGGCCCTCTGATACATACAGAAGGAATGAATGACATATGCTGTCCCTGGTCCACTGGTTCACCAGCATGTCTTTCCAGACACATACAGCATCCTCATTTCTAAATGTCCTGTGCTGCTTAGCAAAGTAAAGTTGAGTGAAGAAAGCAGGTAGACAATATTGTCCCAGCTCAGGTGGAAGAGCAGGCAGGATTTCTACTAGGCTCTGAAGAACATTCTGAAATAGACCTGATGACACCTGCTGCACCCCGACAGCCAGAGCTCTTCAGGGGGCTGACGGAGGTGCACAAGGAAGACTGACTTCCGGGCCAGGCACACTCTAAGACCTTGGCTCTCTGCTCTGTGGTGTCACCTCCTCTTCCTCCCCTTTTTGTTCAGCTTTCAGGCCATCTTTCAGCTCTGAGGGGTGTGCTTTGCCCTGCACAGAGCACACCTTCTCCTCCATTTTCACCTCTCCCCTACCTCCCACACAGACAAGCCAGAGTGGCCGCAGCCCAGTGGTCCTGTGGGAGGGGCCTTCCTGGCCCAGTCTCTTACTGCAGGTCTCTCCCTCTTCATAAATCACAGTGTATTTTACACTTTTCTCAGTCCCCGATCTTCACCCCTGGCCTTAGACTTTAAGTTCCATAAGGACAGCGAGCACACCTTGATCCTGTTAAGCCCTATGCCCTCTGAGATCCAGAACAAGGCCTGTGCCCACAGGGGTATGGGATGCCAACCTTTACGGTAATGGAATGGACAAAGATGAAGGCACAGGGGACATCAGGCAGATGTTTGGCAGACGAGGAGGGAGGAGGGGCAGGGCAGACGGGAAGCAGACTACAGGGAATCAATGAAGGAAGTGAGCAGCAGCAACCCGCACCCCCAGGGTGAAAACAGATGCAGTCTAAGTCCTGGACACAAGAGACTTAGAGCATTTAGGGGAGGGGCACACAGGCATGCTTAGTCCTACACAGCCTAACTGATTCAGGCCAAAGTGAAGCAAGGATAGGGAGAAGAACTGACCAGAGAATGACGGAAAAAAGTCAAAGCAACCTGTGCAAGGGCAGGCTGGCCCAGAGGCTGCATTTTCTGCCAGTTCTATGCTGAACTCAACAAGTCAGGGCTGAAGAGGAAGACTGATGCAAGGGCAGGCACAGCAACAGGCCGCCCGCATCAGTGACACACAAGAGCAGAAGAAGAGCATGTAGCATCTGAAAGGAAGATGGCAGGAAAATGCAGATCCACACAAAATCAGGAGGCACAGGGAGAGTGGGGCCAAGTTCCTTGCAGATCTTGAGAGAAAAACCGTTTGCCAATCCCACCTCTGGTGCTTGTCCAAAAGAACTGAAATCAGGGCCTTGAAGACACACTAGCATGCCCATATGTTCACCAGAGCACTATTTATAAAATCTCATTCTGAACAAGGTAAAAGCCCATTGACAGATGAGTGGATGAAGAAAAATGTAAATATGAGGGATGGAATATTACTCAATCCTCAAAAAGGAGCTCCTGCCATTGCAGCTACACAGATGGGTCCTGAGGACATTATACAAAGAGAAGACAGTCACACAAACACAAACCCTTCACAACTCCACTTACATGTGGTATGTGAACTAGCCAAATTCACAGAATCAAAGAATGGAAAGGTCATTTTCAGGGATGACCATGAGGAGAGAGAAATGGGGAATTACCAATCGACCAGCATAAAGCTCCGGTTAAGAGAAACGAATGAGTGCCAGGAACCTGCGGCACAACACTGCACATATAGTCAACAGTAATGTGCCAGACACTAAAAATATCGCTGAAGAAAGTCATGTCAAGGGTTCTCACAATAGAACAGGGTTTAAGAGAGAAAGAAAGAAAACACTCCGGTTCACCATCAAGTTTCACAGTTAATTTAAAAAGAACATCCTGGGGCTCGAGATGGGGCTTAGTCGTAGAGCACTTGACTAGCATGCATGAGGCCATTCCCAACATGGCAAAAACAAAAACAAATAAACAGAGCAGAACATCCTGGATAAAGAAAGCAACTCTAGGTGACCACAGGCACCACCTCTGAGCAATCCTGCTCCTCGAGCCAGGCAAACAGGAAGAAGGAGAATGAGCCAGCCGGCTGGAATCACAGTGTAGAAGAGGGCTGGGGCATTATTCCACAAATTCCCTCAGGTGTAGCTGAAACCATGACACAGTTTTGCACAGGTCATATGGCTATATTAAAAAATGAAAGCAATAACACACCACGGTGTGTGTTCAATCGGTATACTAGGAAAGGCAAAAGTTATTTGTTCTGGGGGAGAAGTTTTCCACCTATAGATCAAAGGACGGACTCGGGTAGGGGTGTCCATCAACCTGAGACAGAATGCAAACATCAGAATGTAGATGTGCACTTTTCCCATCCCTGGGAAGAAGGTCTGTGGGTTTGTTTGTTTGTTACATTAAACATTTAAAGCATCCTTTTCCCCAAATGGTTCAGAACCACTGTTTTTAGACAAAATGTACACACTAAAATTAAATTAGAAACTTAGGATTGCCTGAAAGTAAAATTTAAAACAGAACACCAACAATTTTCTTAATTTTTAAGAAGGAACTTCTATAACTCCCCCCTCCCTGAACAAAAAATTTTAAGTTACACACATAAAAGCAGTGATTCTTAATACTTCCTGAACCCCTGAAGTACAGTTGGAGACACTCTCCAGAGAAATATCCAAGAGATGCGCACTCATGCGCGGGGCCCACGGAAGCCGCCCACATGGGCGACCCTTCCACTCACAGCAAACATGCTACCTCCCCTATTAGAATACTGGCATTTTAAAGGAAAAACAGGGAGGAACAGAGAGGAAGATCATTTTCTTAGCTGATAAAAATCAGATTACATTTTACCTAGTATTTTTGAAAAACTAGAAAGTAAAACAATCTCAAAGTCACAGATTTTTAAAAAGTGGTTCTTCAAAGTTTAAGAACCATGGCGTCCATGTTTTAAGGAAATTCATATATGTGCAAAGGAAACTTCTGGACTTGTAAATCTGTATAGTATAAACCACAACAGAGAGCAGCCTCTTGTTTTACACTTCTATGTAGAAATATTGAGTCCCGAAAAACAACAGACTGACCAGGAAAGGACACTACTCTCCAGGACAGAGATATCATTGAAAACAAAACCTCTCGAGAGTACAATTCCCATTACATGCTCTTCCCTTTGCCAACTTGAGCTCCTTCTTGGAACCAAGTTACGTCCTCACTGACACACAGAGAATCAGCTCCCCTGGGTCTGAGAGACTGTGGGACAGTGCGCGCTCTCAGAGTCTGGTGATCACCAGAGGCATCAGCTCTGCCTACAGGAAGCCACCTACCTTGCACGTCAAAGACCTGGTGCAGGGCTTCTTGGTGTCGAGATCAATGACCCCACAGTGGATGTCAGGATCAAACTCTCTTTCTGTCGAAAGCACACAGACATTAAAATGGGCTCACCAAACACTCCTTCATTTATTTTGTAAATTAGAAAACAGGAGACATCTCAAGACGGACAAATTATAGCTGGAATGAAATCCACCATGTGAATAAACACAAAGACATGTGAGCACCACACAGCAGCAGCATCACTAAAATATACAACTGTATGAGACCACAGGAAAGCGACTGCTATCCAGCATCACCGTGTCACTGCACTCAGAAGAACCACTAGAAAGCTATCACCTCACCCCCATGTGCACACACACGCACACCCTGTGCATGTGTATATGGGTGCACGCTTGCAAGTGGCACTCTTTAAAAGCAAGAATGAGCCAGGCATGGTGGTACACGCCCATAATCCCAGAGATTTGGGAGGCTGAGGTATGAGGATTGCAAGTTCAAGGCCAGCCTCAGCAACTCAGCCAGGACCTAAGCAACTCAGTGAGACCCTGTCTCAAAAAATAAAAAGGGCTGGGGATGTGGCTCGATTATTAAGCACCCCTGAGTTCAATCCCTTATACCAAAAACAAAACAAAACAAAACAAACCAAGAGCTAAGAGGACACACACATACTGCCTAGGGGATTTCCTCCGAGGGCTGAGGGGGACCAGTCCAGTAGTACATGTAGTAGTTCCCCTAGTCCCTGTGAGTGCCCTGAAACACTCCTGAGAGAGAGCTGGGAAGTTACCTGATAATCTCTTATTTAAAAACTTCCTGTTATTAGAACTGTCTTCGGATTTCTTTTCCAGAGTGGGTGGTGCAGGAAGCCCTTTGCCATTCAGAATCTGTCCAGGCGAAGGCAAGGTTGGCTTTGGTATTGAGGGGCAGTTAAGGCCAGGCTTGACTGAGGAACTCACAGTAGCAGGACAGGTTGGCCCCACCGCAGGTTTCAGTAGTGTGCCATCCATCTTCGGATGAATCTTCTCCACTTTCACAGACGGCGTCATGCTGCAGAAGGAGGAAGCAAGATAACACCAGTGAATGAGAGATGGCAGCCCCAGAGGGATGATGCAGAGCCAGGGTCGGCCAAGCCCTGCACAGGAGCAGCCCCTAGAAGGCACCTTTTGAATTTTGTAAGAACTCCCCAGAAAACCTGGTAAGATTCACACTCATCCAGTCCATGAGCCCTTTTGGAGAGGCAAAAGGCCCAGAGAACCTGTCTGTTGTCATTTCAGAAAAATTTTACACGTGGTCCTATAGGAGACTTGGACCCAACACCCACTGCAAATTCTGCAAGAAGGAAAACATGACAAGGTCTAAAAGGACCAAAGTCTATCTGCAGAGCCCTTAGAGAACATCTTGGGTCACTAAAGATTCATGAGGACTCAAACATAATGCCAAGTATACATGCCCATCAACACAGCGCCTAGACAAGGTTCCCTGTGTCTGTCAATAATGAACGTATGATGCGCCAGTTCTCCTTTCCTGATGGGAAGCTTCTGTGACAGGGGCTTTGGAGCACAAGCCCCTGGTATGAGGCTGGTGAGTACTGAGGACCTGGCCCACAGATGAAGCCCTGGCTGTTCTTGGCATCTCATCAACACTGTCATTTTCCTTGGTAAAACTGGTGATGCTGAGGATCCCAACAGTTGACCTGGTCCCCTCTGAAGCCCTAGCTCCACAGGAAGATCTCTGTTCAGTGGGGTTAGTGCTCCAATAGCTGTTAGGCTGGTGAGTGACTTAGGCATTGCACTGGCATTTTCTCTGGCTTTCAGACAGCTCCAGAAGGGAAAGACAAGCTTGTTGTACTGGACTTCTGACAGGAGCAGGGGCTGGGGGCTTAGCAGCCAGGACAAAGAGCTATACCTGGAACAGCCTGAGAGTAGCAGACCCTGCAAGATGTTGTGGCCTCTCTTGGCTGGCAAGGTCCTTGAGCAGTAGCAGGTGTTAGGTCCTGCCCTGAGATTAACCAAGTTATCAGGCCTTGGGACTGAGCTGGGTGGCATACCCTGCAAAGGGAGCCATGCCAGGGAAAAGCCATCCGCCATTAGACGGAGGGGTGCCACGACAAAGGAAGGTATGCTTCTATGGGAGTGCACAGCTGCTCCTTCACGTGACCTCAGGAGGCTGCCAACTTCCAGATCCACCCTGGAAACGTGCCAGAGCCTTACCAGGCGAGTGTGAACCTCTTTCAGTCTTCCTGCGTCACTGCTGTGACGTGAACCCAAAGCTGGGGGAGGAAGCACTGCTTCCTGGTTTGCTTTGCAGGCCCCAGAGAATCCTCGAGCAGCATCTGGGAATCTCTTCACCTTTTATCTCTACTATTACCAACAGCTGCAGCAGGAGTGCCAGCATCCTTCATTAACTGTCTCCTAGGGGCCAGGATGGTGCTGTGCTTTACAGATACTAACTAGAATCCCCTGGTGCCTGGAGGCTGTTACTCTCAGATGCTGAAACAAGTGCCTTGCACATAGTCCTCAAGGAGGAAGTGACAGAGCAGGATGTGAATCTTCTCAGACAAGGCCCTCGAATTCAACGTCCTCCTCCTTAAGTGGAACATGGGGATAACGATGTAACTATTCTGCTAAGATGTTGGGATCATTAAATGACACAGTGCATGGAGCTGTTTCAGTAACTGGCACACGTAAAGGATCAACAAATAAGCAACATTATTATTATTGCTACCACTACTCTGAAAGTCTCCTAAGGCACGAGGGGAGCCAGCCACACACATTATGAATGCCCCCTAAGCGGGCCTGTGCCCATCGCTCCCGGGATCTCACACCACTGCACAGGCACACTTACAGCAGGACAGCGTTAGAACCCCTCAGGGACATACTCACATTCTACCGTGGGGGACTCTACTTTGCTGGAGGGGATGCATTGGCCTGGTGTTCCCCCTGAGCGGCAGTTTCTCTTTGGGCAATTTCAACAACTTGGAACTTGAGGAGGACGTGCTAAGAACCCCTCCAATGGAAGAACGGCTGCTTCCACTTGCACTGCCTCCTTTGCTTTTGGACAGAGAAGGGAAGAAGGAAAATACTGAAGTGGGAGGAACGGCCATAGAAGGCTTGCTGGATGAGCTATGTCTTCTTTCTGGAAAGAAAACAGAAACAAACAAACAAACAAACAAAAAAATGCTGTGTTTCTGGCAAATCTCACATGGAATGGGAAGAGTTCCCTGAAATCAACACAGTTAAGTTAAAACATGCACCATGGAGTCAAAATAAGCTAAGGGCAGCAGCTTTCAGAAAGGGCTTATCTAGGCCCCACACTTTTTTGGAGTTCTAGGAACCAGCCCTTCTGTTTCCAAAGCATCTCAGCATAAAGAGGTCTATCACAGATACCATTAGGAGTTAAACACCCTTTCTAAACAGCATACCACCTTTTGGGTTTTCTATGCTGGAAATGAACCTCATTGGCTCCAACCTGGATTCAGGGAGAGGAAGATTCTTCTCTCATCTGCAGAGCTCTAGTAATTGACACTGCGTGGAATTCTTTCCTCCTTTCTAGCCTAGCACCTCTCTGATTTTCAAAAATAGCAGAATCTTCAGAAACAAGTTGTACCTTTTTTCTCCCCATCATTACCCACCAGCAATGACACCAAATAAGCACCAAACAAAGATGTTTCTAGGGTTATCTTACCGTTCCTTAAGAATCTGTGCTCAAATTTTCCAGTGAATCATTTCACTCCCCCCCCCTTTTAAATAATCTCACTTGACTACAGATGGCATAGCTCCGGTTCACACCACTAGGATGCCAAAGGCGCAAGACAAAAATGCCATAAATAGCTAGGCATGTTTTTTTTAAACCAGGAAGTAATTCATGGTTAAGTACAGACTACAAAAGTTTAACTGAGAATAAATCTACCCATGGGACAATCAAATTTTTTCAGAGTAAGG
Organism: Glaucomys volans; assembly: GCA_020662805.1. NCBI lineage: Eukaryota > Metazoa > Chordata > Mammalia > Rodentia > Sciuridae > Glaucomys > Glaucomys volans. Next base: position 86,267 of record JAJEJO010045803.1, on the reverse strand, counting down.
CAATCTAATATAAATCAAGAGCTGCTGAAAAATGTTACCAATGAAAACAGATTAATTATTTGGTAAATTTATTTACTTGAGACCCCTGTGATGACTGCTTGGTGGAAGCCTTCAATTAAACTCGTAATTTAAAATTACACTTAACTCCAGCTTCCAAATGTCTGTGACCCAACACTGACTTATCACAATAGGGGAGTTCTATGAGTACTTGAAATGTGAAGCATGTGGGAACCAAGGACTACAAGCAGCATTTAAATGGCCTGTATCCAAAGGCCATCTTTTAGTAGTCCAGAGCCTCTTGGGGAGGCTATGACAACTTACTCCTGGAAGGACAGTCTGGCAATGCTTTCTGAGGTTCTCAAGTGCCTGCTCCTCACCAGGACAGACATATACCATCTACAGACAAATGCAAATTAGCTAACTCAACCACAGAAAGGCTATTATCCAGTTAGAAAGGCTAAACTGGTGGTGATTTATAAATGCCTCTTGCTGCACAGATCAAATGAAAGTGTGTAAGGAAGGAAAAACGGAAATGACTACGCCAAATTTGGCGTCTGAGGTGTTTTTGTCTTTGTTTTGTTTGAAATTTAGTTTTTCTTTTTTCTGTGATTCCGAAATGCACGGAACATACTTCCAAGCTTCAGCATTTGTCAGCCACGATCATAATCTTGCATTTATAGCTTTGCCTCCTGCCTCGGATGGACTCAGCCTCCCTCGGCCTCCTCTCTCATCTTCCTTTGTAAGGGAGGCCACAGAACAGGCCTCCAGCTGACGTCTGTAAGACTCGTACAGCTTTCCTTGTCAAAGAGTGATTTCCAAATGGCCCTGACAGTGCTTCTCAACCTAGGCCACACACTGGAATGACCCATGGAGCTTGCCTGCATCCCTCGCTCGAGGATTGTGACTTAATTGGTTTGGGCTGTGGCCTGGGCATCTGGCCTTGGACAAGATTCCCCCGGTGACTCTCCTGTGCAGCCAAGGTTGGAAGCCTCCCCTGGATGAGGCTGATGCCTCGAGAACTATGAACCGTGGCTGAGCAAGTCCACATCTGCACAGCTGGGGGAACCCCGGCACACAGTCCTACACATGAAGGCTTGCCGCTACTCGTCCTTAACTAGTGCTTTTCACACTGCCACCCCCTGCAAACCGTTCTCATCATTCTTAGTAAAGGCATGTAAAAATACTATTTGTTTTTACTCGACAGATTTATTTTCAACACTATCATTCTCGCCTCCTTCGCCTAATTGTATTGTCTCTAGTGGAGCATTCTTGGTGTCTTGGACCCAACAATTCCACATACAAGCCTTGAGCAGTGGTTAACAGTGCTGGTCCCACCACTGAGTCACCAGTAGCACCACTCTGCCCCAGACCACTTGAACCCTACTCCCATCATTCCAGACGGGCTCCAGAGTAAAGCAGAGCACCTCCACCCTCGGCTAAGCTGTTCCTCAAGGCAAGACACCCACGAAACTACAGGTTTAACATGCTTATGTTTTTCTGATAAACAATAACATTATTAAAACTAAAATATCTACTCATGGTTACCCACAAAAAGCAACTTGACTACTGTTCCCTTGGGCAATACTGAGTCTGAGGCACAAAGAGGGGATAAACCCTGTGAAAACCTGGGCTTAGGAGTTTTATTCTGTGGGTATCAGAGTTCTTAAGGTGTCTCAGGGCAAATGGAAACAGTCCTTAATCTGTGATGGTTTGATTTACAATTTTTCAACTCTAGGCTGGTAAAAAAGTGATATGCATTCAGGAAAATTATACTTGAAAATGTGAACTTTTACCTTTTCTTAGGCTAGTGATACACAGTACAATCAGGAAGATGCTGGGTACCAGCAGCTCCCCGTGTGCTGATCACAAGAGGAAGGAAACCGTACTCCCCATGTGCTGGGTGGCTAATTAAGATGATTGGAAGGTTAGGTATATTAATATACCTTTTTTTTTTTTTGAATACCAGGGATACTTAACCACTGAGCCACATCCCAGTCCTTTTTTATTCTTTATTTAGAGACGAGGTCTCACTGACTTGCTTAGAGCCTCTCTAAGTTGCTGAGGCTGGCTTTGAACTCAAGATCCTCCTGCCTCTGCCTCCTGAGCGTGATATTAATACATTCTTTTTTAAAAAAATAGATTCTGCAACATTTTTTTTAATAACTTTACTTTTCTATGTGGTGCTGAGGATCGAACCCAGTGCCTCGTATGAGATAGGTAAGCACTCTACTACTGAGCCACAACCCCAGCCCAATACATTCTTGATTTAGAGTATTCCCAACTTACTGTGGGATTGCTGGGATGTGGCCCTATCATTAGTTGAGTAGCATGTATAATGTACTTTCTCCTAAATTCTAACAATTAAATAAAATCCCACTCTAATTAAACATAGCTGCTTTGTCTATCATGCTAGTTTTGAGAATGCAAAATGAAGCCATGGAGATATTAAGGAATAATCTGACCACTACAAAATCTTCCATTTGTTTTTGTCTGCAAGAAATACTTTGCGATGCAGAAAACTACACCTGGCTGATGGAGCCACATGGGAATACACAAAGTACCTCGAACATCCACCATCCACCTCAGTTCACAACAAACACCTGATGTCCAATCTCACACAACTTCCCTCCACCACTGTGAGGGAACCCGGCCCAGGTCACTCCACAGGCAAATGCCAGGGCTTTTCAAGGTCAGCTCCCATATTTATCCTACTATTAATATATTTTTGACTATTTACCATATATAAGATTGTGCTACCATTTTCATTACGTTTCTTTTTTTCTGAAGTGTCACCAATGAGGTTTTTGAGTGTTGTGACATAACCCCATTTTCCCAATAAGCCTCATGTGGTTTTTATTACACAATTTTGCACAGTGCAGTAAGTTTTAAGGAATGCATGTTGTGTTACAGCAGAACTGACTGCAACTTTAGGCTTGTCTTTTCAATTTTCTATTCCCATCAGTCCACCCTCCCCCTGTTTTTGTTTTTGCTATTTAAAAGAAATTTTAACTTTTATTTGTACTATTGCATTTTTTATTGGTTCTTTTTAGTTATACATGACAGTAGAGTATATTGTGACGTAGTCTACATACACGGAGTATAACTTTCCATTCTTGTGGTAGGACATGACGTGGAGCGTTCATAGATGTATTCATATATGAACATAGGAAAGTGATGTCCCATTCATTCCACTGTCTTTTCCATGCCCTTCTCCCCTTCCTTCCCCCATTTTCTTTAGTTCACATATTCTTTCCTTGCCTATTAAACCTTAGCAAGGGATTCAGCACTAGAAAATCCACACTCGAAGCTTCCTAATGATGTATCAATTTAAAAAAAACCCTGTAATTCCTACTTCTAAAAAGATAAAAAGCTATTTAAAAACCAAGAATCATGTGAACATTTCATTCACTAAAAGTTACAACAGGCTGTGTGTGTGTGTGTGTGTGTGTGTGTGTGTGGAGCTGAGATTGTGGCTGAGAAGTGCCGGCTCAAATCCTTGTCATGCTACTGAATTAAGTTGTTCCTTCACATTTCAAACTGGTAAATTGCTCTGAAAAGGACAGCATCTGGCTCTTTCCTCACAAGAGAGCAAAGAAGAGAAGAAAACAAACTTAATTATGGCTGAGTTGGACTCCTTTCATCCTTTCAGTATGGATTCTTATTTTCATAAGATTTAAAACTGGGCCTACAGCTTTAAAGAAAGTTTCTTCTGAGATCAAAAGAAAAATAGGCGACTTACGGGTAGGGTTGGGGACCCTCCATTAAGTGGACAAAGTGGTGGCCAGATGCTAAGCATAACTGCAGTGTGGTTTGCTGAGGAGCCCAAGCTGTGTTTTCAAAGCACTCCTCTCTCCAGGGCCTGGCAGCAGCCCAGAGGAAGCATACTGTCCTGAGGGAGGAGGGCACTGCCAACGCTCCAGCGAGGGAGTCGGGCAGGCAGGCCACAGACGGGCAGGCACGGAGAAAGACGTGTGCCCGTGTGAGCTGTGGGCCATGGCAGAGGTGAACAGGCAGGGGAGGACAGAGGTGGGGAGATGGGAAGGGGAGAGAAGGAGGGGGTGCCATGCCTGAGCCAGCTCCCCACTGGCGGCTTGAACACACAATGCCTGAAGGCAAGGACAGGGTATGGGAGGCAGGGGAGGCTCCCTCTCTGTAGGTCTTCCAAAATGGAAAGCAACCAACAATACTGAGTTTCTAATTTTGAATTCATGCTGAGGTTTTAGGTTTTTTTAATTGTAAGTATTAACACCCAGGTATAAGCCAAATGAAGTTCAAAGCAAACAATTAGATCTTTTCATGTCATAAATATTGCTTTGAAAACAACTAAAAATAATTCATAATGCACAACTGTTAAAACTAGGGCACAAACCTTTAGGAGTCAAAGCAAATCATAACCTTCAAACACTATCATTCATGCTTGGGAAAAAAACCTAGATATATGTCAAACTTTTTAAAAAGTGGTTACTCCGTGGCTTATAGGTCTATTTAAAACAAAACTTTTGTGTATTGTTTGATATTTCTAAAATGGCCATAGCTGACATGATTATCAAACACATACTTTAAAAAAAGAGAAATTTTGTTGGGCGTGGTGGCATATACCTATAATGACAGCCACTAAGGCAGGAGGATCATACAAGTTCAAGGCCAGCCTGGGCAACTTGTGAGACCTGTCTCAAAATATGAAATAAGATGCTCTGGGGATGTGGCTTAGTGTACTTCTTGCCTAGCAAGTGTGAAGCCCTAGGTTCAATCCCCAGTACTACACACACACAATATATGTACATCTTTAGGATATTTTATATATACATACATACATATATACATACATACATATATATAGAGAGAGAGAGGGAGAGAGATAGATTGAAATCATTTGAAATTCTATCTCAATTCACACATGCCAAAATAAAGCAAGGTATGCTATCATTCTATCATTCATGGGCATGGTACCTATTATCCCACCCCAATGGGCATCATGCAGCAAGGCTAATGGATAAGAAAACCCCACAGAACTCCTTTCACTCTGGGTTCTTTTCTTGTATCTTATTAAACCTTTTGCTACTTTTTTATAATCCAAACTGATGAGAAATCTCACCTTCAACAACATTAAGAACAGCAGCTGCTGCCATTGCTTGCTGTGTAGAACAGATGTGCCAGGCGCTCTGTAATGGGATTTCCAGGGATTATCTCATTTGGCCCTGACCAGCCTTCTAACAAAGTAGATACTGTCATCATTCCCACTTTCCAGATGAGAAAACTAAGGCTTTCAAGGACTCCAGTCAACCACTCAGTGTCATGTAGCTGGGTAAGAGGCAGAGCTTGGTGCCCCCAGGAAGGCCAACTCAGCACAGTAAGTAAGGTCTGTCTGTTCTTAGATGGTGCTGGGTATTAGAAAGCCATAATATATGGTTCAAGGCCAACAGAAGAGAGAATAAAGAAAGGTAAAAGCTGGGGCATGGGTCAGTAAGAAGCTCTTCTTCCCAGGTGCTCAGCAAAAGCATGTTAATTGCTAGTCCACACAGGATCACGGATGACAATCTGTTGGTAAATCTGAGGTGGGACCCAAAATCTGTTTAAGGGAAATCCAAACTGTTTTGGATTTCATCTTTCCATTTTGAGGGCTGCTATCCTAAAGATCAACTACGAGTGTCAGCCAGTACAGCACTTTTTGTTTTTTGAAGTAGCTAAGATGGTTTTAAGAATGAATTTTGGTAGAAAGTAACAATCAGGGCTTCCTTTCTGGTTTGGCTAAAAAGAATTACCTTACTAACTCAGAGGAGCATATTCTGCAAAGGACCATGGACAGCATATACCTGTTCTATAGGGTTAAGCTGGACACAACCATTCAAAAACGCACACTTCTATTTGTTTACTTTCGGCTTCCGAACAGAAACTCAGGGCTGTTGGGGGATGCTCCTGAGATGAACTGCATAACTAAACACAGCCTGAGTCGAATCCAAAGTAAAATAAAATAGTTTAATTTTTTTTTCTTTTCTTTTTTTTTTAATTTTAAAGCTCACTGAAAAAGACAAGAACTCTAGAGGTGGAGACATGTGAACCAACACCTCTGCTCTGCCTGGGTGGCCCAGGTGGCCACCTGACTCCATCCATCTAGGCAAGGTCCTCACCTGCCAAGGAGGTACTGGGATCACAGCAGGGACTGCCAAGGAGGCCCAGAGTTCCTCCAGTCGATACTAGTTAGACTCCATTCCTTTAGAGACAAAAATACTTGTAATTCCTCCTGATTACTAAAGCAGACAGGAACACATCAGAGCAAACCAAACCCTCTGTACTCCAAGTTCACTTTTCTCCAGTGTGCTAAGGGTTTTGTTTACGTATTTTTATGTCATTCCAGGAAGATGCAGATCTCCCCTGACTTACAATGGGATTACATCATGATAATTTACCCACAGTAAATTGAAAACGTAAGTCAAAAATGCATTAATGCACTAACAGAACACCCCAGCAGAGGCAGTCATTTCCCCCTCATCATCAAGTGACTGATTGGGAACTATGGCTACCTGTGCTACCCAGCATCTTTGACCGTATTAAACCACATATTCCCAGTCTGGGGGGTGGTGGATCAAAATTCAAAACTAGAAGTGTGGTTTCTACTAAACATGCATTGCTTTCACACACACCACTGCAAAGCTGAAAAATCCTAAACTGAATTGTCCATAAATTAAAAACTTTCTATACTAAGCTCTTTTCAGATTGGAGCTCAGGGGAACAACTTTCAGAATTTATTTTATAATGAATGAATTCTCACTAAATAAAAAGGATGATCAAACTGGGTGTGGTGGTACATGCCTGTAATCTCAGTGACTCCCGAGCCTGAGGCAGGAGGATCATAAGTTACAAGTTCAAGGCCAACCTGGGCAACTTGGTAGGACCCTGTTTTAAAAGCGAGTGGGGCAGCTGGGCGTGGTGGCGGCGCACACCTGTAATCCCAGCTGCTCGGGAGGCTGAGGCAGGAGGATCATGGGTTCAAAGCTAGCCTCAGCATGGGCAAGGCGCTAAGCAACTCAGTGAGACCCTGTCTCTAAAAAAAATACAAAATAGGGCTGGGGATGTGGTTCAGTGACCGAGTACTCCTGAGTTCAATCCCTGGTTCCAAGAAAAAATAAAAAAATAAAGAAGGGAGTGGGCTGGGGATGTGTTGTGGTAGAGTGCCCTTGGGTTCAATACCTGGTACTGTTAAAAAAAAAAAAAAAAAGGAAAAAGAAAAAGAATTTAAGTTAAAACTAATTTTTAAGTAGAAAGTTGCCTTATTTTCCTGATAGAACTCAGGAAATGTTCAGGAAGAACTATAAGCAAAGTGTGGTGGCACACACCTGTAATTCCAGTTGTTTGGGAGGCTGAGGCAGGAGGATTACAAGTTTGAGGGCAGCCTGAACAACTAAGCAGGACCCCATCTCAAAATAAAAATTTAAAAAGGCTGGATGGCAGAGTCCAGTGTTTAATCCCCAGTATGAAGGGAAGGAGAAAAGGATGGGCAGACTGTTGATCTAGAATGCAGTAAGGGAAGGAACAAGTCCCGAATTCAGTCTGTGGATTCAAGGGTAGAAATTTTAGGCAGATTATCAAAGTAACAATTCTTACACCCCACAACATTCTTTGAATGAAATTCACACTTTTAGATAGATTCAGTCGGGTAAGGTTAAACAGTGTGCACTCTGTATATAGAAAGGCTTTAGGAAAAATAACAATTTATGCCTCAAAGAATGTATAATTTCACACAGTCTCTGACAGCCCATTCCCAAAACACCCCACGATCACTCCAATGTAAAGCAAAGACTTGATAATCAAGCTTACATGACTACAAAGTACAAAACATAGGTAAACACACACAGATTGTTTGGTCAGGCCTAGCAAGTAACAGTGTGCTTATCAAAAACTCAGTTCAGAAACCTGGGATCATTCATTAAGCTGAATGAATCACACTGTTTATGTTCAGGCTGAAAAATAAACCCAATATGCTATTATACAGCTCCCAATCAACCCAAACTGTCAAAGCTTCCGTTTCAGGCTGCCAAACACAACTTGTGAGGTGTCAATTAGCATCATGTGTGTTTCACAGGATTATGACCTCCTTAGAAACATCTAGATCAGGACCTGGAATACATGACAAATCGAGACCCTTCTTCTATTTATATAATTTCCAGCACTTCTTTTTACACATCAGTTTGTGCTATGTCAATGTTTCCCCTAAACTTTTGTCATTCACAACTGAATTATAATTCAGAGCTTTTATCATAACGACACAGAATCTGGACAATCACTTATTTAATTTGGTAAGTAAATATAATGGCTGAATAGATGCTAATTTAGCACTGTTCTAAGCAATGATATCTGTGAAACAATGACTCTGGGTTTGATGTGGGAGATAACATACATACCTTCCTAATAACTATTAAAAAAATCCTGAGCATACCATTTAAAATCACACCATGAGTCCACACAGGGACTTTAAGCAGTAAACAGCTTCTCACTACTTTTGTTACCGTCAACTTTACATTTTCTTACTCTTTCAAAAAGCACTAGCATGCCAGACCAGCAATACGTCCCTAACTCCACTCTTGGTTGTCACAGGTTCTTTCTAAGTCTACATCTGCTTTTCCTTTAATCCATTTCCTCTAGGTTCTCCAGGCACTTCACTTGACCAATCCACAGAGAGCCAGGTGCCGCCTAATTGCTGAAAAGGAAGCAAATGGGCGGGGCTGTCCAGGGACTTGCACATCCCCAGCTGGGGAATCCAGAGCCGACCTCTGCCATGCAGTGCCTCAGAGGACAATTAGCCACAACTGGGGCTGGGAGGCAGTCCCAGAGCAGGCTGAGGTGGGTTACAACGGCACTGGGCACTGAAAACACCGAGAAAAGCGTCTTCACCACAAAGCCTTCCACTCGGCATCACTTCCACTAGAGAGACTTCGCTGAAAAGGATGATTTCAACACTGGCTGCTCTAGCAAATTAGTCTCCAGCTCCTACCTCTGCCAAATGCACTTGTCCTTCCCCTAATGTGGAGGTGCTTTTAAATTAAAACATAAGAGGAAAGTGCAGAAGAGAGTCATTTACAGCACTTGGGCCACTTGAAACAACTTTTTGCCAAAGGTCTATAATCAAATTATCAAGCCCTTCAAGTCAGTGCTTTATGACGGAAATAAAGGCCCCACTAAAGCATTCGGGTCTCTTGGCATTTCCCGGCTCTGGGCAGGGCGGCACTGCAGCACACCCATTCACACTGGCTGCATGAAAGGGAACAGATCACAAAGGGCAGATTACAAGGGAGAAAGACTCCACTCCAGTGGGGGAAGGGACAGGCGTGAATGGATTGTAAATAATGTTGCTAAGAAAGGAGCAGAAATATGGCAGCCACAAATAATCCTCTTGCCAGGAATTCTTCCCAAGAGGACTAGTTCTTTCTGAACTCCACTTTCAAGTATGTAAGAAATATGAAAAACTTATTGAATATCTGGGGGGTATTCCTCCTCTGCCTGCTTAACTTGTAGCTTTTTGCAGGCATTTGTAAAAGCCCTTTAAAAGGCATCCAAGTGCTTCTCTGACAGGGATGGAAGGGCAGAGACAAAGAGGGGTTGTAACAGTTGACCACGCAGGCTGACAGGGGGGGGGGGGGGGGGGGGGGGGGGGGCTGGTGGGCAGCACCTCTTCTGCATAATCACTGCCAGAAGATGGCTCGTCCCAAGGAAAATTGGACTGTCTGAGTGGCCAGCTGGTTTCCTGAAGGGCACCCTTCCTAAGCTCCTGCAATCCTGCTCAAGGTGCGGACTTGCACCCGAGGGTTATCATCCTCATCCCCACCCTCCGTTCCCCCCCTCCCGCCAACAAACTTTGAGAGAATATACCTTTCAGAGGTGGGAAGCTGCCATTGCTCTGAACAAAACAGCCACCAACTGCTCAGGCCACCTCTGTGGTCCTGAAGTCACAGATTCTGAGTACAGACACTGGGCCATGCAGAAGCTGGCTGACACTTCTTTGCTAACAGCCACGAGGACTTCTCCCTGCTGTCCTCAGGAAGCACAATGTTACCCAAATGATGCTGACACAGAACAGCAACACATCACCCTGCCTGAAACGAACATGACCTCACTGGGCAATGCACGTCATTTCGTGAGATCCACCTCCCTGTCTCCCTCCCACGCTGCCATTCACCTGCAATGTTTCTATTCCTCAGGAACCAACATGTGAGGAAAAGGGGGGAAAACAGAGCCCTAAAAATCCATCAGCCTTTGGCTACTCTTGATTTAATCCTTTATCTTTAAAAGGAAAAAGTACCTCATAAGTTTAACAATACAACATTGCTGTAACCACGTGCAATTCAAGCATGACTCATACTCCATTCTTACACAAGCAACTCTGTGGTCACATTTTGGGTCTGGGTCACAGTTTTTCCAAATGAAAGAAACAAAGCTATCATCGAAATGCAAAAAGAGAATTAAAAGACAAACTGCTTTTACCACTAACTTTTACACACAGAGAAACAGAATAAAAAACCCTATAAAACTCAAAATTAAGAGTTTTCTTGGTTTTGTTTGTTTTTAAAAATAAACTTCTGTGTAGGAATCCCAATAGGGAGTCCCGTCTTCCCAGGCCAAGGAGGAGCAGCAACTCTAACGTGCAATGGAAAGACAGCACCATCTGCTGAAGTGCTGTACTCAGTCTGTCCGTCACCATGTCCTCTGCTATCTCCCCTAGTTTTGTACCCTTTCCATTTAAGTTATTCTGGACGAAAGAAGGAAGATCTGGAAGATTCCAAACACAGCAATCACAAAAAGCTCAGCCTGGAAGACCTGTTAAGCAGTCCTTAGTAAGGAATGAATGATTAGCTACTTAACAACCCCTATGTTTTCAATGAGTTTTTCTGAAGAGAGAAACAGAATCTGCTCCACCTTCAGGCTGGGGCTGTGAACACATAAAAAACACCAGAAGTGATATGCAAAAATGAAACCAGCAACAGCAAAACCAACACTGCCTGACAAGAGTTTTTTAAAATACCATCAGCAACAGCAATCTGGCTAAACATTTAAGATCAATTTGTATTTAAAATCCTACAACTGGGAAGTTTTGACCTCAATTAAAACCATCCAGTCAAGCTGATTATGCAGGAGCTATGAAATTTGAATCCAGTGAAAATTCAGGAACTCAGTTGTCCCCTCACTTCCTGCGTGAAGAAAGGCAAGAGATAGGGAAGAACCAGTTTAGCTCTGCTGGCTACCTTAACACCACAACGGAAAAAAGTCTTTTCTGGCAGTCAGTTTGTAATTAAATTTTTATACACTCAATTTAAGTTACTGAATGACTTCCCAGGGTAACTGTTTGTATTTTGAAGTTGTTCTTCCTCTTGACACAGTGTTCTGTTTGAAACTTTGCTGTGGATTTGAAGTATCTGACAAAACAGCTTTCAAACACATTCTACAGGAAACTGCAAACTGCCTGTCATGAAACCTCACTCACCACAAGTAAGATTAGAAAAAGAAAAAAAAAGTTAACGCGTTAAAGCATGTTACAACGTTCCTCCATTTTTTTTAGAGTGCTGTAACCAGTGCTCTCCCTGTTTTGAGATACGGGAACCGTTTGGTGCAAACCTCAGCATTTTGTTGGAGTTAATAGCAAACTCGACTTTGTCTGCGTTTGAACTTTGGCCAGATTGCTCAAATGACATTTCAGAATGGCTCCTGTGGACAGCTTGCAGCAGCTAATCCCTCTTGCTGCGATTACCCACTCTGATCTCTGGGCTCTGCAGAGCTCCCTCCCGCCACTACTTAGCAGTGTAGCCCTCCAGGCCTGCAGGCAGGGCAGGACACTCCAGGAGGCCCTCTACTCCGGCCCTATGGAGTGTTAGGGAAGACCTAACCCACCTTCCGGGACTCCTACAGAACTGGGCCCTGAGCCAAGCCCAGCCTCAGAAAACTGCCTTGGAAAACTTACCCAGCAGAACTTTCAGCTCCTGCGCAGAGGACAGGCTGCACTGGGGAGGCGTCCTGTTACCTTCCATTCACAGAACTGGGCCGTGCCTCATTGCACTCTCGCTACTGCAGGTCTGCATCATGACTTGGGTCTGCCCACCAATTCCAAATATGCTCCATGTTTGGGCTTATGTAACATTTGCTACTACTGTAAAAAGCACTTGAATTACAAAGGTCCTGGCAGATCAACAGAAAACAGGGGGTGGAGTCTAATTTCATCTAATATGGTCATACAAGGAGTCCCAGCCAGTGTAAATTAATCCTTCTATTTGAAAGGCAACTGCCAGAACTGGAGAAGACAGAATTTACAAATTTAACCTGCTAAAATGTGAATTACTCACATCCTAATTTTTCCAAATACTTTAAAAATGACACTGCTATTGACAGCCATATTAGAAAATTTACATGATTAATCATAAAACCTACATTTTTAAGCTTTGCAAGAGTTAGAAGTTTTCAAGTTAAAATATTTCTATAAATAGCAGCCTTTCTCCACGTTTTATTTCCCTCATAACTATCTATAATTACTAGACTTTAAAAAGTTTGTTCTCCCCAAGCATACTTTTCTAAATCTAGTAACAAAAATCTTGACCCATTTTCTCTGCATACTTTCAAAAATATGCAAAATTTCCCATACTGCGATTGCCTAGAGCTTGGGGTTCAATCACTGGACCTTCTACACTTTCAATCCAAAAATTTTCCAAGGGCTCTTTGTTTACTGACCTGGCTGGTTGCCTATCTCAGTCCTAATACACCCCCCACCACACACACACACACACATAACTACTCCCCCTCTTGTCAATCAACCAATCTTGCTGTCAAGCAGACATGGGGAAAAAACTGCCAACTGATCTGAGATTTATGATAATGATGGTTCAGATACCCCATAGATCAGAATGAACAAATTTAAATGTGAAAAGAAGTGAGGGAAAGATTAGAGAATCCCATCATCACTCCACAGAGAATATTTGGCAAAAGTCATGAATCACATGCGTGGAAATGATGTGGGGCCTAGAAAAGGTAGGGAAGAGATGGGAGGCATGAGAAATGGCGTCTATGAGACAAGACACAAATTCTAAACAGATTAAACTAATCAGCCACAATTCTGAATTTTTATATTCAGATTTCAACCAGGACATAATATTAGGATCCAGAGTTTTTTCTGAAACCTACTGTGTGTGTGGTTTTTTTTAAAAATCACATTTCTTAACAGCCATAGTCATATAATCCAAAATGAAGGACTGGGGATATAGGTCAGTTGGTAGAGTGCCTGCCTTGCAAGCACAAAGCCCTGGGTTCGATCCTTAGCACCGCAAAAAAAACAAAACAAAATGAAAGACACCAGAAGAGCAGAAAGGATGAGCCATCGGTAGGCCTTAGAAGCACAGGATGAGGATGCTTCTCCCAAATCTCTTCAATAGTTAATCGATAAAAATAGGGATTTCAGGTTAATTCACCTGGTTTTCTTAAGCTGGGGGTGGGGGGTGGAATTCCATTGTGTGTGTAGCCTGAATGTTAGAGGTCTTAATTTTGTTCACTGCCTCACCTGCCCTCCCCAAGGTGGCAGCCAAAGAATCTCTTTGATGTTGCCAACTGCAGAACAGAAGTGCAATAAGAGGACCTTTCTCAGACTAAGTCTCAGTTTCACATCACTGCATCCATCACACTTGGCCACCAGAGTCCTTTCCGGCCTTGTGGTACAAATGCTCGCCATTCTAATGTTCCCTTTTGTACATGGTCATAGCACTGGGAATGGGGTGGGGGGGGATGAGAACCAGCCAATCCATTAGAGTTCTGGGAATTAAGTCTTTCTGTAATTCTTGATGAAAACCAGGGTGAATTTTTGCAGATGTTCTTAAATGCTACAAACACACATATACATTTAATTCCATATATAAGCAATACAGAAGTCATATGAATTCATTTTTTAATGCCTGTGTCAAAGAGGGGATGAATGGTAGGCCAAGAAAATATGATTTAGTACACTAAGAACACATAAAAATATGCAAAAACTGGGAATAAAGCTCAAATTAAGCTTTTAAACACTCACCTATGTCTTTCAATGCTCTGAATAATCTAAACAAAGACTGTTTTGTTCTGCTTAGAAAGCATTATTACTATTTTCTTTAAGTCATTTTCCAGCATCTTATCCAAATAAAGTTTATTTTGCTATTAAATCTCATGATGCTCCTATTTAAGTGTCTAGGTCTGGGCATATGGTCCCATTTCTTTCTTCCTATGAAGATAATATGGACTAAAATATCATTTTAATAGAGCAACATCCATGCCTTACAGAGCAAAACTCATGACTCTGCTCTAGTTTGCATGGCATGCACATGCCAGTTTTGCTTTGTTGTGAAGGGAGTCCAGAATTGACAAAGCTCTTGTGTGAGCACACTCACACCATCAGCCCAGTGGGCAGTGAGGGTGTGGGTGAGGGGGTACAGGCAGACTGCAGTCTGGGTGGTTCCAGTCTTGGGTAAGAGATTTTGCCCTCACCTGGCAGGTGACACTTCCTCCTACCACAGGATCTTGGGTGGGGAGTCCATGAGCTACTGCATGTAATGCAATGCCCAGCACATCTTAAATGTGCAATATATGCTGAGGGGAAACCGGAGGGTGGAAGGTCATCAGTTGAAGAGCAGAAAGAAAGCAACACAGAGTTTTATTACAGAAATTAATCAAATCCTCCAAAGATTTTGGTATTTCAGTCTGAATCCCTGAGAAGATAGCAGAAATACTATTCTGAGTTCCGCAGGGCAGCAGCGGGAGCTGTTGGCAGTTAGGAAGAACCTTGTCCTTGTCACTGGTGGTAGCCAGTTCTCCATTTTACAGGAACACAGGCCTCCACTAACTCCACTTCACTGTCTCAGCAGGCTGGGCGAGTTATAATTGGCCTTAATTGGCACTTACAGGAGCTTTAACATTCCTCACCTGCTGCCAAGGAGTACTTGAAAGGGAAAGAAAGTATTTTCAAACTTGGAAATACCAAGCAATTCATTCAGCTGAGGACCTGGGAGCCTGCCGTCCAGGATCAGATTAGCTTTGCCAAGAAATGCTGCCATGTTATTATCCGGGGCTCACGAAGTGCTTGCGCAGGATCAGGAGAGGCAGGAGATGAAGCTGAAATGGGATCATTCACCTCAGGGGGTACCACCACGCCACAGCGTCCCTCTGGCTGACACCACCTGATCTTCAGGCCTCAGCCACACTTCTGTGTGTAAGGCCGGCAAATAAAATAGACCTCATGGCCTGATCCCGACTGGCTTTGTGTAAACCATGGTTTGACCTCAGTCCTGTCATTATTTGATACACATAATGAACACTTAAAGGCAACCAATTACATCAAATGCAAGGAAGAGAGGTGTGAAGTAAGACTGGCAACCATTTTTCTCTTAGCCCTTCAATTAATCTCACCCCAAATTGTTATCCTGTAGGAAGCTACATGTTTTGCAGAGGACAACTGGCTTAAGAGAACTAGGTTTTTTCCCTAATGTATATCCCATAAAGAACAAACAGAAATTTCCTATAGATGCCAGGGAAATTGCCTGTAATTATTCAAGTGACTATTTTTAAAAAATGTTTCTTTACCTCATATCATTTCATATTACCCTGTTTAAGAAAACTGAGAAATTTCCTTTCAAGTCAAAATTAATGCAAGTGTACGTATGTACAAGGAACACCGTAAAAGGTTTTAGAAACATAAGTAGAAGTTTGGAAAAGTTCACACAACACCTGCTTCCGGTGGAGATCCTCTCACACACAGCTGGTAGAGATCTAAAGCACCACAGCTTTTATGATACAATCTGGCAGCAGCTACGAACAATGCAGGGACCATCCTTATGGACCAGAAATCCCATTCTAAGACCCTATGCCAACGTGAACAAAGACACTGGCAATTAAGGGTATAGGTACCAGAGTGGTACAGCTGCTCTGTGCACAGAGGCAAAAGGCAAGAGACAAAGTGACATCCATAGAGGAAAGCCACAGCACAGCTGCATCTTTGAGCAGCATGCAGCCATTAGAAGAGGGGGTTACTGGTAGCCTGGGATGTGAGTGCCTTCCATGAGGTACAGTTGACTACAAATGCAGAGTGTGCATCACACAATCCATTTCACGACACTACCATGAAAAGCCCCTACTAACAAAACTCCTGATTCCCTGTGCCTATGAGCATATGAAGTTATATACTAACTCAGAATGTAGTTAGGATTTACAGAGAGGACTGCTACAGCTGGAGAAGGCAGGAAGGCAGAAAGAGCCAATGAAATAAGAAAAAAGTAGGCTGCACCAAAAATGGCATGTTTGTGATGATTACATTTGTGTACTTATATAAAAATATATGAGCACATGTATTTAATATACTTATGCGCCAATCAAAACATCTATAAAGAAAGTGATTTAGTAATTTTTATTGCAAAATTCAGTGAAAGCAGTGGAAGAAAAATTTTTGAAGCATGAAATTATGTCACTCATTTAATTTGTTTGGCTAAGGAGACTGAAATTTGAATATCACATAAGAATCACAAAGAAAAAAGGCATATTAGCCCCTGGCAAAACAACATCTTAACCTTCTAAAGCTCACCCAAATCTTTAAGAGTTCTAACAATCTGTTGAAAATATCAAGCATAAGAGGCAGTGAGACAAGTTTCATTCCAAAGTTCGCTTTGGACCCGAAGGGTAAGAACCTGTCCTGTGAAATCAGGGGCACACTACTTGTTTAGTAACTTATTTTATATTGAGATAATTACCTTCTCTGATTTTTGTATTTCTTAAATTTTCAAACACATAGGGTGAATAATGTATAAAATTACTCTGAGGTTTGTTTTGAGAACTGTTGTTTTAAAAACAAATGGAGTGAACCTAAAGACTAAGATCTCAAACACACAATGTGGAATAAGGAGGAAAGCAGCTGGATTTAGCTGCAGCTCTCTCGGCCCTGGAGCAGGGTGTTTCCTGGGCCTGAATTAGCACATGGGTTACAGGCGTTATTCCATTCAGGTAGTAGGTGCTTCAGCATAGAGAAGCAAGAGGTACTCCCTCTTCTGGTCAAAAGTAAGACCACAGCCTGCCAGGGTTCAAAGAGCAGGTGTGTGTACCTTCAACAGTCAACATACAAATCTGTCTTGTGAATGAACGCCAGGAAAAACATTTTTTTTAGCAATTAGAACAAAAATGTGGGTCTTTATTTGAAACCTTCCCTTTAAAATCCTGAGCACAGCCATTCTATAACAGCTAATAATTTCTATATGTTGTAGCAGACAAGTCAAAACTGGCCCTGGTAAATATTAACTATGCAGATATGTATGTGTGTACATGTATATGTGTCAATGTTTGTGAGTATATAAAAATTGTGTAATTTTTATAAAGCCTGCTTTAAAACAAAGAATTCCAAGTATTTCCCCTTTCATATGAATGATAAAAATTGCATATATTTAGCTGGGCACGGTGGAGCACGCCTATAATCCCAGTGGCTCAGGAGGCTGAGGCAGGAGGATCCAGAGTTCAAAGCCAGTCTCAGCAACTTAGCCCCAAGCACCTCAACAAGACCCTGTCTCTAAATAAAATATAAAAAAGGGCTGGGGATGTGGCTCAGTGGTTGAGTACGCCTGGGTTCAATCCTTGGTACCAGGAGGAAAAAAAAAAAAAAAAAAGATTACATTATTTAAACCACGTGATACTTTGACATGTAGATACATTATAAACAGTGTGCAGGGGCTGGAGCCATAGCTCAGTGGTAGAGCACTTACATAGCACATGTGAGGCACTGGGTTTGATCCTCAGTTCCACATAAAAATAAATAAATAATATAAAGGTATTGTGTTCATCTACAACAAAAAAATTTAAAAAAAATACAATGTGCATACACAAATATATGGTGTGTGCATATATACATGCACACACAGCCTTAATTCTGGTGATCTAAATCAGAACCATTGAAGCAGTTTATTAAGTCACAGTAGTACAAACCTGGTGGGCAACTGTGACCACCCTCCCCTCCATGTGGAGAATCAATATGCTGAAATACTGACAGACATTCCCAAAGAAGGAAGTACCCTAAAAGCACTGCATAAAGAAAAGCACACTGCCAATCTAAATGTCCATGGATAGAGAACTGGTTACTATCAAATACATAAATAAACTGGAACAACAGGCAGTCTTCAGAAAGCATACAGCAGTGATTAATATGTGAAAGTAAGATTAAGTGAAAAAGGGAATTCACTTTTCATAACAGATTAACTTTTCCTATGTGTACGGGAGAGAAGTATGCAGGTACACAACACTTTCTCCAGGGTCTAGTGACACTGCAAAAATGCAGACAGGTCCAACCATCCCCTGAAAAGTCAGATGGAGGAGCTTGGTTCATTCTGACCTCATATTTATCTTTATTGGTTAATTTTCTTTTATAATGTACATTATAACGTCAATGTGGGGTTTTTTTTTTTTTTCAATTAATAATTCTTGTTCTCTGGTGGACCTGGCCAGGGCTTTGGACATGGCAGGCAAGTGAGCTATACCCCAGCCCCTGAATAAATTCTTGTTACTCTATGAGAACGTGCAAAGTCCCGGGAAAGTGAGCACATTCTCTTTTGTTTCCCAGTTTTTATGACTAGATCATTGTTTCATTGAAAACCAAACCAAACAAACAAAAAGAATAAATGACCCCCAAACTTGGCCTCACTGCAGTAATTATTTCCTACACCTACAATCTTTAGAAAATGTCTAAGGATTGAATATAACATCAAGGCTTTTTGTTCAGGTCAGTGCACCTCATTAAAATAAATGTCCATACACAAGCTGAAAGAACTACCTCCCAATCCATAAGCGGAAGGAAATTTACCCAGCTGCGGGGGCCAAAACCCCGCGACCGCCACCCCCGCTTCCCACTGGCTGCTATCTGGTGCAGGGGGAGGCAAGCATGCTGGCTCTCTACTTCTGACCAGCTCTCAATTCCATCCACACTCTCCCCTGCTGCCACAATCCTGATCTAAACTCTCACCTTACCTGGTACAAAGCAGCACCCTAACTGGTTTCCCTGGTTCCACTGTGTTTTCCCTTCCACTCTGTGTCCCATAGAAGAACCATGGGCCAGACCTGGCACCCTCTTGGCACGCTGGCACCATCCAGTCCTGCTCCTTTCATGGTTGGTGGGGCCCATTGCACCAGTAGGTCCTGGCCTCCCTTTTCCAACTTCCACCCAGATCCCCTTCCTCCTTGCACGCTGTCTGCCTCCTCACTGGCTTTTCTGCCAAGCCCACCTCTGCACTTGTCCTTTCCTGTGTGGAACACTAGTCCTCCAGATCTTCAGATCACTGGCCCTTTTCATCACTGAGCTGACTTACCAACTCCTCATACAGGGTGTCTCTGACCAGCCTTATCTAAAGTGGCCTGCCTAGTCACTCTCTCTCACATTGAATTCCTAGCATGTATCCCTACTTGAAATAATCTTATTTCACTCTATTTCATCTTTCTCCATCCTCCCCAATCAGAATACATGCTGAATGAAATCAGAAACGATGCTTTTTTAGTTTACTGAAGAGAAATGCCTGGTACACAATAGGTGCCCAATAAATATTTGTTAAATGCACAAATAACACCACTGCTGATTTATTTCGTTTCTTTTAACAGCAAGCCCAAAGGTAAAAACACTGGCTAGAGATCGAAGATGGAGGACTAGAGGGAGGCTGCGTTCCTTGTGTTCCGTAACTCAGGGTTCAAGTAGAGGAACACTTGTTTCTCCTTGAGGCAGTCTTTGCTCCTCATTGATCCTCTGCTGTTTACCCCATTTGTCTACCTCAATCACCTACAGTCTGCCAGTGTATCAACAATATTTGAGTGCAGATTGCTCCCTGACTGCCACCTATTGTGCGCCATTTGCCTGTTTGCCTGCCTCTGGCCTGCCCATCGCCTGACTTTCACCTACCCATCACCCACGGACCAAGGTTCAACTGCCCATTGTCCACCAGTAGCCTGCAGAGCCCGCAGAGGGTCAGTGGATTGCCAGCTGCCTGCAGCTGCTTGGAATCCACTGTCACACTATCCACAGGTTTGGTTATATGTGGCTGCTGCCATTCTGGGAAAACAGTCAGGAACTGTAGAACCCCAGGCCCAACTGACTGCACCCTGCCTCCAGGCCCCCTGGCCTGACTGACTGTGCCCCACCTCCAGGGGCCCGGCCTGACCAACCACACCCCACACAGACTCAGCACCCACGCTCTGCACTGCATCTCCCCATATGCCAACACGTTTGGAAGCCAGTGCAGCCATTCTGGATTATCCTGGAAGAGGAAGCTGTCATTAGGTGGGGCAAATACCATCCTGCGACATCTGCCGGAGACTGGAAGCTCATTGTCAGGTACCTCTCATGCAACAGACTACTGAAGACTGGAAGGTCTGAATAGTATATGACTGTTATAGTGCAGTTTTTTTTTTCTTTTCTCCTTTGTGAAAATTTTTAAATTTGTATTTCTTTATTTTTCTTGTTCTCCATTTTCCTTTTGTTTACCTGTTTCCTTAGAGTCTCTCTCCCTTTTCTCATACTAACAACCAACTTCTTTTGACTACACTTTCACTCTTCCTATGGTCTAGAACTTCTTCATATTCTTTTCTTATCCCATTAACAGTTACATCCTACATCCCTCCCCATCCTCTTTGTCTTCCATTAGAAACTGCAGTCTTCATTGCAAATCTATTTGTTATAGTGTAGATAATAACTGAACTCATCCTCTGTATATTATGACAATATTGTTAATATCTTCATAGGGGCTATTTGGTTTATGGCTGCATATGTCTGTACTGGGTGTTGCTAATATTGATCTCACCTTTAAAGAAGAAGTTTTGGAAAACTACAGGGTCACTATAAGCCTATAGAGTGGAAACTGCAATACCCCAGATCTACACTGCTAGAGGGGTAGATACATGAACAACATGAAAAAACAAGGGAAGTTCCAAACAAACCAAGATTCTATACCAATAGAATCCAATGACAGCATGGTAAAAGAATTGTCAGAAAAGGAGTTCAGAATATACATGACTAAAATGATTTGTGAAGCAAAGGATGAGTTAAGAGAGCAAATGCAGTCAATGACTAACCACTCCAATAAGCAGTTGAAAGAGCAACTGCAGGAAGCAAACGACCACCTCAACAGAGAGATAGAGATTCTGAAAAAGAACCAAACAGAAATCCTTAGGATGAAGGAAACAATAAACCAAATAAAAATATCTGTATTGGTTTTCCCCTATATGTAATAAACCAAATAAAAAACTCAACAGAAAGCATCACCAACAGACTAGATCACTTGGAAGACAGAACCTCAGACAATGAAGACAAAATATTGAATCTTGAAAATCAAGTTGTTGCCCAAACAGAGAAGATGGTAAGAAATCATTAACAGAATCTCCAAGGGGCTGGACAGTAGCTCAGTGGTAAAGTGCTTGCCTTGCACATGCAAGGCACTGGGTTCGATCCTCAGCACCACATAAAAAAAATAAAGACACTGTGTCCCTCTACAACTAAAAAATATTAAAAAAAAAAAGAAAGAAACTCTAAGAACTATAGGATATCATGAAAAGACCACATTTAAGAATTATTGGGATTGAGGAAGGCTCAGAGATACAAACCAAGGAATGAACAACCTATTCAATGAAAGAGTATCAGAAAATTTCCCAAACCTGAAGAATGAAATGGAAATTCAACTACAGGAGGCTTACAGAACACCAAATGCATAAAATTACAGCAGATCCACATCAAGACACATTATAATGAAAATGCCTAATATACAAAATAAAAATAGGATTTTAAAAGCTGCAAGAGAAAAGTATCAGATTACATATAGGGGGAAACCAATACGGATATCAGCAGATTTCTCAGCCCAGACCCTAAAAGCTAGAAGGGCCTGGAACAATATGTTTCAAACTCTGAAAGAACATGGTCGCCAACCAAAAGCCCTATATCCAGCAAAGCTAACCTTCAAATTTGAAGATGAAATAAAATCCTTCCCTGACAAACAAGTTAAAGGAATTTACACAGAGAAAGCCTGTGCTACAGAACATTCTCAGCAAGATATTCCATGAGGAAGAAATGAAAAACAACAATGAAAGTCAGCAAAGGGAGGAACTACCCTAGAGGAAAAGTCAATCAAAGGAGAAACCAAGTCAAGTTAAAAACCAAAACTAAGCCAACATGACTGGGAATACAAATCATATCTCAATAATAATCCTGAATGTTAACGGCCTAAACTCGTCAATCAAAAGACATAGACTGGTAGACTGGATTAAAAAGAAAGACCCAACAATATGCTTCCTTCAAGAGACTCATCTCATGGAAAAGGACATCCACAGACTAAAGGTGAAAGGATGGGAAAAAACCTACCACACACACGGACTCAGTAAAAAAGCGGGGGTTTCCATCCTTATATCAGATACAGTGGACTTCAAGCCAAAGTTAGTAAGAAGGGATAAAGAAGGTAACTTCGTACTGCTTAAGGGAACCATAAATCAAGAAGACATAACGATCATAAATATTTATGTCCCAAATAATGGCCCATCCATGTACATCAAACAAATCCTTCTCAATTCAAGGAATCAAACAGACCACAACACAATAATTCTGGGTGACTTTAACACACCACTGTCACCACTGGATAGATCTTCTAAACAAAAACTAAACAAGGAAACCATAGATCAAAAACACAATAACTTAGACTTAACAGACATATATAGAATATTCCATCCATCAATGAGCGAATACGCTTTCTTCTCAGCAGCACATGGATCTTTCTCTAAAATAGACCATATGTTATGACATAAAGCAGCCCTTAGTAAATGCAAAGAAAGAGATACTACTTTGTAGTCTATCGGATCATTCTGTAATGAAATTAGAAATCAACGACAAAATAGAAAACAAACTATTCCAACACCTGGAGACTAAATAATATGCTATTGAATAAAGCATGGATAACAGAAAACATCAGGGAGGAGATTTAAAATTCTTAGAGGTAAATAAGAATGATGATATATCAAAATTTCTGGGACACTATGAAAGCAGTACTAAGAGGAAAATTCATTGCATTGAGGGCATTCCAGAAAAGAAAAGTCAACAACTAAACAACCTAACATTACATTTCAAAGCCCTAGAAAAAGAAGAACAGAACAACACCCAAAGTAGTAGAAGACAGGAAATAATTAAAATTAGAGCTGAAATGATCATCAAAAGCCTACTAACCAAGAAAAGCCCAGGACCAGATGGATTCTCAGGTGACTTTTACAAGACCTTCAAAGAAGAACTTATACCAATACTCCTGAAAGTATTTCATGAAATAGAAAAGGAGGGAACCCTTCCAAATTCATTCTATGAAGCTGGTATCACTCTGATGCTAAAACCAGACAAAGACACATCTAGGAAAGAAAACTTTAGATCCATGTCTCTGATGAATATAGAAGCAAAAATCCTTAACAAAATTGTGGCAAATCGCTTACAAAAACATATTAAGAAGACAGTGCACCATGATCAAGTAGGATTTATCCCAGGAATGCAAGGTTGGCTCAACATCCAGAATCAATAAATGCAATTCATCACACCAATAGACTTAAGGTTAAGAATCATATGATTATTTTGATAGATGCTGAAAAAGCATTTGACAAAATATAACACCCCTTCTTGCTCAAAACACTAGAAAAAATAGGGATGGTAGGAACATACCTCAACACTGTAAAGGCTATTTATGCTAAGCCCACTGCCAACATCATTCTCAATGGAGAAAACCTGAAAGTATTCCCTTTAAAAACTGGAACAAGACAGGAATGCCCACTGTCACCACTTCTATTCAACATTGTGCTGGAAATGCTAGCCAGAGCAATTAGACACACCACAGAAATTAAAGGAATATGAATAGGAAAAGAAGAACTTAAGTTGTCACTATTTGCCGATGACAGGATCCTATATTTAGAGTATCCAAAAAGCTCCACCAGGAAACTTTTAGACCTAATTAATGAATTTAGCAAAATAGCAGGATATAAAATAAACACACATAAATCAAATGCATTTATCTACATAAGCGATGAATCATCTGAAAGTGAAATGAGGAAAACAACTGTGTTCACAATAGCCTCAAAATAAAAAAAATTAAAATACTTGGGAATCAATCTAACAAAAGAGGTGAAAGACCTCTACAATGAAAACTACAGAACATTAAAGAAAGAAATTGAGGAAGACCTTAGAATATGGAAAGATCTCCCGTGTTCCTGGATAGGCAGAATTAATACAATCAAAATGGCTATACTTCCAAAGGTGCTATACAAATTTAATGCAATTCCGATAAAATTCCCAATGACGTTCCTCATAGAAATAGAGAAAACAATCATGAAATTCGTCTGGAAGTACAAAAGACCCAGAATAGTCAATGCAATCCAGGGCAGGAAAAGTGATGCAGGAGGTATCACAATACCAGACTTTAAACTCTACTATAGAGCAAGAGTAACAAAAACGGCATGGTATTGCCACCAGAATAGACAGATAGACCAATGGTACAGATTATAAAACACAGAGACAAACCCCCATAAGTACAGTTATCTCATACTAGACAAAGGTGCCAAAAACATACAATGGAGAAAAGATAGCCTCTTCAATAAATGGTGCTGGCAAAACTGGAAATCCATATGCAGTAAAATGAAATTAAACCCCTATCTCTAACCCTGTACAAAACTCAACTCAAAATGGATCAAGGATCTAGGAATTAAACCTGAGACCCTTTACCAAATAGAAGAAAAAGCAGGCCCAAATCTTCTTCATGTTGGCTTAGGACCAGACTTCCTTAACATGACCCCCAGAGTGCAAGAAATAAAAGTAAGAATCAATAAATGGGATGGATTCAAACTAAAAAGATTTTTCTCAGCAAAAGAAACAATCAATAATGTGAAGAGAGACTACAGAGTGGGAAAAAATCTTTTCCACACACATTTCAGATAGAGCACTGATCTTGAAAATTTATAAAGAACTTAAAAAACTTTACACCAAAAAAAAAAAAAAAAAAAGAACCCAATCAATAAATGGCTAAGGAACTGGGCAGATACGTCACAGAAGATGATAAACAGGTGATCAACAAATATATGAAAAAGTGCTCATCATCTCTAGCAATTAGAGAAATGCAAATTAAAACCATCCTAAGATTTCATTTAACCCCAATCAGAATGGCTATTATCAGGAACACAAGCAATAATTAAGTATTGGTGTGGATGTGGGGAAAAAGGAACACTCACACATTGCTGGTGGAGTTGCAAATTGGTGGAGCCACTCTAGAAAGCAGTATGGAGATTCCTCAAAAATCTTGGAAAGGATCCACCATTTGACCCAGCTATCCCACTCCTCAGTTTATACCCAAAGGACTTAAAATCAGCATACTACAGTGATGCAGCCACATCAATGTTCATAGCTGCTTAATTCACAATAACTAGACTGCGGAACCAACCTAGATGTCCTTCAATTGATGAATGAATGGATAAAGAAACTGTGGTATATATACCCAATGGAATATTACTCAGCCATAAAGAAGAATAAAATTATGGCATTTGTTGGTAAATGGGTGGAGTTGGAGAATATCAAGCTAAGTGAAATAAGCCAAGCCCGAAAAACCAAAGGCCAAATGTTTTCTCTGATAAGTGGATGATGATACATAATGGAGAGGGATGGGGGGGCAATAGAAGAAAGAAGGAACTTTGGATGGTGTAGAGGAAAATGGGATGGGAGGGGGTGCAGGAAGGAAGGAGAGTAGCCTGAGACAGACAGTATTACCCTATGTATATGTAAGATTATATGAATTGTGTGAATCTATATTGTGTGTGGGGGGGAAGATATATTCCCTGCTGTATAATTATATCAAAATGGGTTCTACGGTTGTGTATAATTAAAAAGAACCAATTAAAAAAATGATAAAGGCATACATATCAACAAATGGAAAAATCAATACATTTTATAACTAGAAATTAAAATGTTGCTCCTACAAAATGGCATAAGTAACACTAGTTTAGAGTACCCTGCTTCCTTTACAATTAAGGAAAAAAGACAAAATTATATTAGCTAGGGAGAGAAGAGTCCTTTTTCTGATGCTACTGAGATAATTTGAAAAAAGCTAAATAGCACTGTTCAGGTTGTGGCAAAGAAAAAAAAAATTCACTGTATTTATTTTACATCATGTTACTAAGTGATAAAAAAGTTTAGGTCAAACCAGCAACCGGAGTTTCCTTCGAGAGTCAAACCGAGGTTCATCTTGCCATCACTCATATTTTGATGTGCCCATTCTGGCTAGCTCCAGCTCTGGCTCATTCTGACTGCTGGTGGAAGGCCTGGCACGCGTCTCCACAGCAAGAGAGCAAAGCACTTACTGCTCTGCCACAAGTTTCAGTCTTTATTCTGACTGCAGAAATAAATATGCTGACCACGTCTCTACAAAAATGTAATGAGGCCCAAGAAGGAGGAGCTGGCCTTGGCTCTGAAGAGTTGCTACAATTTGGGGTTAAATAAAGCAGAAAAGGCAGGTGAGAACTCCAATGACTATGCTGAACCTACTACTGTTACATCCTCGAACTACTATATGTTTTCTCCGATGTAACATAAGGGGTCTACAGTGCTGATCCTGCTACTCTTCCAGCTACTCCGAGCAAACTTAAAAATTCTACCTGAACTAGAACATCTGTCTCTAATGATAGTTTGCTGACATGTGGAATTCATTATATCTTCCCTGAATTTTCTTTTAACTCCAGTCATCCTTGTTATATGCAATCCTCATTGTATGCAAGAGAAACAGGTATTAGCAGCCAGAAAACATGGTCTGGTATGTTTTATCTGTGTGAACGAAATCTAATTTAGGACTTTAATCTGTAAACCAGGAATAAAATTCATTCAGTGGGCCATTAAGAAAAGAAAATGAAGTAATACATGCAAAAATGCTCTGTAAATCATTAAGCACTATTAAAGTTTATTATTAGTCTGGGGACTTTTAAAGGAGTGCTACTCCTAAGAAGATTAACTATCACTGAAAATTTCAAAGTATAAAACGAGTCAGATTATACAAATTTAGTGGCCAATCTAGCACATTCCAAAGAAACAATTTTTTTTTAAATTCAGAAATAGTTACCAAAAAGTCAAATAAAGTAATTCAAAAAATACCTTAAGTTGTTACCTCCCATGTCTGAGTGTCCTTTGTTAAACAGCATAACCTTGGCTGTGTGATGTAAAGTTATACAAGGATGACTGATGGTCACAACCATGTGAAAAGCTGTCAGCGTCAACAATGAGAACCACACCTCAGCCCGCACCAGCACTGAGGATCTCCCAGAGTAGGGCTCATTTTGTCCTTATACTAACATTCTTTGAAAATAATTGGTTCACTCAAAAAACTATGTGTTATTTCTCATGAGTAATTTACTCATCCTCTAATGAAAATGACATTTTCACAAATACAAATTATGTTGAATCCAAAGCACCTCAGTGTACATCAAGGGACATTAAGGCCAAGCAATGCATGTGGGGCTCTTCATCTGAGAGGATTCACAATGTCTGAATGTGGAGAAAGCTACAAGATCACAGAAGTGTTTCTGCTAAAGCCACTTTTACACAATTAATGAAAAAGCCAGATTTATGACACCTCCATTTGTGAACTGAGGTCTGAGGGGCAGATGTTCCACCGAGGACTCGTCAGTAGACTCATGGCTACATATAGTGACTAGTAGTGGCTCAATACATCTGGCAAGCAACAAATGACAACGGTATTTGTCTTCTGAGATTCTTTTGTAGATCAACACAAGATTCTAGAATCTGGTTTCCAATGTTGGACTTGTCCTTGTGTTAGGCTTGGTCTCAGTAGATAATAGTTTCCTTGATATCTAAGTCCAGGGCTAGGGTTATAGCTCAGGTGGTAGAGTGCTTGCCTTGTAAGCATACAGGCCCTGGGTTCAATCCCCAGCACAGCAAAAATAAATAAATAAATAAATAAATAAATAAATAAGAAGTAGTTAAGTCCAATAGCACAAACTGATGTTTCCCAAAACATGGAGTAGGTGTCACTCCCAACATCAGCAGCATTAAATCACAAGGTAAGCTTCCTCCCTTTCCAAATCTCTTTCAATTCCTCTGATAACATCACCCTCCGCATGAATGAGACTTGCTATTACCACTTTGCTCAGCCATCCAGTCTCCCACAGGGAGCAAGCCACAGGCTCAGAGCCAACACTAGCAAGAGCATCAGCACAGGAGTAAATGGTCTTCTTTTCACTTTATCTTACATTTACTATCTTTTATGGTAACAACCACTTTATGGTTCTAGTAAGCTGTTCTTTATAAATGGATATTTAAATAAATGTAGTTTGATTTAAAGAAAAATTATCATGTGCTAATATGCTAGCCAATAATAAAGCCAGAACTTGACTTCAAGTTTGAGAAAAGATGATTGAGCCCCATGTTACTACTGTGGCCTTGCCCAAAGATTCAAGTTGACCCAAAATATTAACAAGTAGATCAGCCTAACTAATCTAACGCAAAATACTTCAATGGCTGACATTTGAACAATTCTAAATGTGGTACCTGTCCAAACCAAATTAGCATTGCTCACCTATTTCCTGTAAATCACCAGTGTCTGCATATTTGAGAGAGAAATTAAGTGCTCTTCATAACAAACATGGTGACACAGTCGTGCAGAGCAGTACAGCCTGCACTCTCCCATTTGTTTAGATCCACAGCAAATATAGGGAAAAAGGACCACAGGGTTTATGTTCTTCAGTGGCACAAGACCAACAAATGTATCACTAACTGATCAACTAAGGTGCCCTTTTCTAAAGAATGGTGCTTCTGGCTGTAAGGAAGGTCACCATCCCAGCCCCACTTCACACTTAAATGTTATACAGCTGGGCCTAATGGCACACACCCGTAATCCCAGCAACTCAGGAAGATTATGCAGGAGGATCTCAAGTTCGAGGCCAGCCTCAGCAACTCAGACACCATCTCAACATTTTTTTTAAAAAGAGAGGTCTGGGGATGTAGCTCAGTGGTAAAGTGACCCCTGGATTCAATCCCTAGTACTGCCAAAAAGTTAAAAAAAAAAAAAAAGTTCTAGAGGTATTAATGTGACATTTCCTGTACATACTACAAGGACTTAAAAAGCAGGGGCCTCCTTTCCTGTCATCATTGCTAGATATGACAATCTGGCATAGCGTCACTATGCCAGTCCTGGGAATACACAGCAGCAGCTCTGCCTGAGTGGACAATATTGGCTGTGAAAGCAATGAATTCCGGCCAGTTTGCAGGTCAGAATCAGCCCAGAAGTTTTGAACTGCCAATTTAAGGGTCCCAGCCCTAGAGATTCCAATCTGGAGATCTGGTGTGGGCCCATGGCTTCTGCCACTTAGAAAGTTCCCTGGATTCAGATGTGCAGCAGGCTTTCAGGTCTACCGCTAAAATTATATTTCAAAATCTGAAATTAGCAGCAAGAAACATTTTGCTTTTAAAAACCCTAAGTAACTGAAGGCATGATGGATGGAGTATTTTAAAACACATAAAACAATATCGAGAAAACAGTATTATTGTTACTATCAAAGCAATCAGACTATGAAACTTGAAGATGCCAAAATGACACTAAAATACTCACCATCACTGACAAATGGAATTCCTAGGACAAATCACTGACAAATGGAAATCCCCAAAAGGCAGCTCACTAGCAAAAGCATAAGACCTCTTACTCCTCTGGATAAAAAGTTGCTCACTAATTCACATTTTACCACTAACATTAAGTAATTTATAAGTCTTGCTGTCACTGTAGTGTCCTTTCCTGTACTGGCAACAGTGGTTTTAAAGGAACTGACTGTTAGATTTTGTAACAACTGTTCATTTGTTCTTAAAAGTCACGAATGAATATCAGTGACACATCAATTCAGAGAAGACTACCCACACATTTTCACCAATTTCATCCAAAGAGGAAAAACACATTTACTCTCTTAGCAGGTATAAGTTTCTCCTGATACAGTCGGTCCCTAACTTACAATAGTTCAACTTAGCCATTTTTTGACTTTACAAGTATAAAAACCATCTGCATTCAGTGGAAACATTGAATTTTAGCCATTTCCCAGGTCATACAATTAGCTCTTGTGATACTGAGTAGCAGCGAGTCACAGCTTCCAGTCAGCCACAGAAACACCAAGGGGAACCACCACACTTGGGTGGGTGGTGGTGCTTGCCAGGGTACTCAGGAGGTTAGATGGAGGAATGCATTTGTAACTGAGGATATTTTCGACTTACCATGGGTTTACTAGGACTTCACTCCAAAGTCAAGGAATAAGGGTACCGTAATAAGCAAACTACAAAGACCACTCAGATTTGGAATTTGAAAAACCTTTTTGTTGGTGTTGTTATGAACTGTAAAAAAAGAATGCAAGAACTGCCCTTCTGAAATTTCAACAATGAAAGAAAGGCTCCTCAAAATACTCTTTCCTTTGGCAACCCTTGTCCTTAAGACAGAAGAGACAGTGGCCACACTGAGAACGGTTCTTGGCCCTGGGGACCCTCTGCCCACCTCTCTTCCTTCCAGGTGAGTGAAGTGTCACTCGAGGGCCAGTACGTGGGGGCTCCTCCACTTCATGCAATCGTTCCCTGCCTGTCAACAGCATCCATCCCCAAACCCGTGTGATTTCACCAGCATTCTCCTCTACTGCTGCCTCCAAGAAGACTCCTTCCACAGTCCCAACAGGCCCTCTCAGGGCACCAGGCCCTCACCTTCCTGCCAGAACTCCTCTTATTCTCTTATATTTTCCTTGCCACTAGAAGGACTTCACTTCTTCCCCCAGTGGCTTTGTCAGGCACACCATGCTGGGGACTGGGTAGACATATGATCTTAAGACAAATTTTCTCACTACATACTAACATTCTAAGAATGAGCTAGAGGAAGATTTTTAAAGCCCCATAAAAATGTACTGTCACCACTGGGTGAAGTCCCCCTTGCAGAAACATGCAAAAGGAACTGTTTCTGCCTAAGAAAGACCTGGAAGAACTAAAACCTTTAAGCCCTTCCTCTTGCACTTCCTTCTAATCTGCTCTACTTATCAATTCTCTGAAGCATTACTAAGTCACATCACTCTGGTTCTGAAAAATGTGCAATAGGTCTCCACCGGCATACATCAAGGGTAGGGGACTCTATGGGCAGTGAGGCCCTAAGAGCCAGTCCCAGCCTGACATTGCACACACCTCATTCACACGTGCATACATCAGTTCTGGCCAATGGTGGCTCTTGTGAAGTACATTCCAGGCTGCCTGGAATTTCCTGCCTCTGAGCTTACTCATATCACCCTGTTGTCAGCCTGCGGCCACCAAATATGGCTGTTCAGTGCACAAACTGTGCAGCCGTATGTGGCAGTCCTGTCTATTCCCATCCAAACACTTCCCATTTAAGGGGATGACAGGTTATTTTAAAACAATATTTTCTGCACTTTCCACAATGGACATGTATTTCCTGTTTAAACATTGAGAGAAAAATTACATGGGGAAACATAACCCATTCTACTTCTTAAACTGTAACATGAAGGTCACTTTCTAAGGAGTCTTCTCTGAGTTACTCACTGGGAAACAATCTGTGTTCCTCCTTACTCTGAAGGCCTGGGACTATGTTATGGACATAGACACACGCTTCCTGTATCCACAGCTGTATCTTCATCTTCCCTGTTCTTGCCTTCCCTCTTTTATCAATCAGATCCTAGGCCTGGGCTTTGTCTAGGCTATTTCATTTAATTCCCACCAAGAACCAATGAGGTTGGTATTACCCTCCCTGTACTATGAAAAAGGAAACCAAGGCAAGTTACCTACTGCTCTTCTAAGTTTAAATTTATTCATATTATTTATTTTGAGAAGAGACAGCTCCCTCAGGGCTAGAGGGGATCCAATAAGGGTTGTCCTGCAGGTTTAAATTTAAATCCAGTCTATTCCAGCTTCCAACTCCTTAACTGTAAAATACTTGCCAAATGATTAGCAGCCTTTTCTAGCTGCTAGCCTCTGAGAGTCTTAAGCAGAGAGAGTGAGCTTCTTATTCATTTTTCATCTCACTTTGGTGTCTACCACAGGACCTCACCCAGAAGCAGGAACTCAGAACCCTTTTATGATGAGATATAAGATAAACTCCTTAGGGAAAAGGGTGGGATGTTGATTATGATGGTGTGACTCATAGAACAATAGCAGTCCCTAAAAAGTCCTAGTTTTAAGAACATCTCCAAGCTACACAATCTCCCCAGCTCTACTGTCCAACTTGAGTTTTGAGGTACCTCCTGCCCCAATGCTCCCTAGAGCTTCTTACCTTGGCCTGAGAATTAGCAGATTCTTGTCTCTAATGCTAGATTCCTCTAGCTCCCACCTCTGTTCACTAACCCTTCAGCCACACTGGCCTTCCCAGGTCTGTGCACTGGCTGCTCCCTCTGCATCAAATGCTCTTGTTTCAGATTGCTGCCTGGGTTGCTCCTTCTTATCACTTAGGACCTAGCTCCAGTGTGACTCCTGAGATGCTTTAGTTAAACTCTAATCATAGAAGAACTCACTGTTTTCTGTTTCAAACTTGCATTTATAGTAGTAAGAGCAATGAGGAAACAAATCACAGGTATTTTAAAAATGTCTACTTCACTATTAAACTTGGAACTTTCAAAATCACATTTCAAGAAAGGTCCATGCCTTTATACTGTGTGTGTATATATAAAACTTAAAAATCCACTGAGTTCACAACCAGGGACTCAAGAAGGAAACACATCTGTAACTATGGCATAGATGCAGTATTTCAAGAGAGATCTTATAAAATACACTTTCCCTAACTAATTTCAATAAAAAACTAGAAAATGCAGATGACTTTCAATAAAAATCAGAAAACACCCAACATTTGACAGGTATTAACCCTCTCTATGAATTTGACAGCATACTTCCTGTGAAGGAGGGATGTTATGTGCCATGACTGGCCTTCAGTTTAACCCTGCTTTTCCCTTTTTACCTTCTAACAATGATTTTCAAATAATTAACCACTTACCATAATGTGATTGAAATGCCTGTGGTTTGACAACCTGATTACAGTCGTTACACACCACCAAGTAGAAATCATCATGGGCTGGACAAAGACCAAATATTGGCATGTCTGCAACAAAGAAACAGAGTGTCACTCACTCATCTGGTTATGACTATTGTGAAGCCACAGGGAGGAATGCTACTCTCCAAAGGAGTCGCCTTATCATCAGTGTTCTCTGACAGTTGTCACTCCAGCTTAAAAGTAATAGACTTTTTACGGAGGGTTAAAATAACATGCCACCAAAAATTATGAGGAATAAACAAATGTATTAAAATGCAAACAATGAATACATTTGCAGAATAAAGCAACATTAGGTGAACCCTTCCAAGGGTCCAAGGGTTAAGAATCTGAAACCAAATAAAATGTTCAGTAATCCACAAACCTGTGTGCGTATGTGTGTGTGAGACCCCCTCCCTCAGGTCACAACTACCTCGAGTTCATTTGAAAATACTGATACCACCAAACAGACTTGAGCACAAACACAGCAGTTCATATATTACTTATAGTTTGGTCACCAACCAGAATAGGGCAGGAGACAAGTTGTTGGTTTTTTTTTTTAAACAATAATGTCAACTTAACAGTAATAAGCTAACCTATCTACCTATATATGAAAATTAAAAGTAACTTTTTTGTTGTAAATATGGTTAACTTATAAGTCCCAACCATTAACAATGGCTCATGTTGTTCATGGGGCAATGATCTAGGGAACAGAGCTTAAAGTTCAAATTGAGAATCTAAACTTTTTTAAAGATTTCAAAATCAGTGATTTAAACAAGTATTTGACATTACATGCACTATTTAGAATACCTGCAATACAAGGAGAGGTGGCACATTTCAATTCAGCAAATGGTTGAAAGACTCAAACAGCTGATTAGCATCTACTTTCTTTCTTAAAGATTTAATTTCACTTTCACCAGTGTGAGTGATACTGGTGGTTTTCACAGGGAGAAGAAAATGCCCTAGGATATTAAATGATCGTAATTTCTTAAAATATTAAATTATGAATCTGACATTCACACATGGCTACATCTCAGCTTTTCTTAAGTAGTTCTATTACTGAGTTGGGGATGGCTTGCTATGGATCTGAAACACAACATAGTCCAGTGTGCAGCTGGAATGCAGATGCAGTACTGACCCTTTTCTATGTGTTATTATCTCATTTGATACAACTACTTAACGTAGGTATCATTATATCCCATCCTTATTCTAGTGAAAAAGAAACTGACTCAGAGAGAAGTGCTCTGTGTAAGGTCAATAGCTGGAATTCAAGATGTCTGGGATTTGGACCCTCCTAAAGAAAAGGGCCCTGATTTTTAAACATTTCATCTGGGTTCCAACTCCAATAATTTGGAATGTTAAGGCTAAACACCTCTGATTACATAAATTGGTCAGACAACATAAGAGCTTCCAACAGACTAACTTCTGTAACTAAGCTTAATTAACAAAAAATTAGAGCCAAACAACATGCTGTTTTCCTTGAAAGCATGCCCACACTGAGTTTATAAGTATAGTGCAGAAGGGGAAAGGTTCTATTCCATGCAGTGGTATACATATAATAAGCTGTTTTCCATGGCTACTGTTTTTGACATAACATTTCATTCTAAACAGTAAAAATTTCAGGTATTTGCCCCATGTTCCATGATATCGCTGTACTTAATGTCTTTGATAAGACTACTAATAAAGAAAATCCAAATGACAAAAGTGGTATAAAATTCACAATTTATGGTTGAAAGTATAAAATGTCTAAAAATATTGAATCAACTCAATTAGTTTAATCAAATAGCAATTAAAGCAGCCTTAAATTCATAGTCTTTAGTTTTTGTTTTAAATTTTTTTTTTTGTAGGTTGACACAATACCTTAATTTTATTTATTTATTTTATGTGATGCTGAGGATCAAACCCAGTGCCTCACATGGGCTAGGCAAGCACTCTACCACTGAGCCACAACCCCAGCCCTCCATTTAGTTTCTGTCCTCTGATGTGCTGGTTTGTGTAGTTTCTCACAGTGCTTAATGACAAGCAATGCTGTTTAAAATGTAGCACTTTGCCAGACACCAGACATTTCTGGGGACTATTTCCCTATCTGTTTAAAAATAAGGCAGTTTGACAAATAACAAGCTGTAGAGATACTTTCAAGTAGTAAGAATTCGAGTTTGCCACAAGGATGCTTATGTAGAAGGTTCCCTTTTCATTCTGGTTTGATATTTTTGGGTGACTTAGGGTTAGTAAAACTAAGAAGGCGGGGTCATTCTGTAAGGGAGAAGGAATCTATACTTCTGTAAAACTTTCAATTTCCTCAATAACTTAAAATCAATTGATAACTGATGATGGAGGCTAGGGTGAGAATCATGATAAATAGTTGACACTGAGGCTACTGTGTACCAGTCCTGGGCTAAGCACATTTTACACTGGTTTATCCCATCTCTCTCTTTTATTGTAGCAGATTTATTATTATCATGAATACATATTAATTGTACAGATTTACAGGATTCACTGTGATTATTTCTGCACATGCATACAATGTGCACTGATCATTTCCATCCACCCTTGTCCCCTCCCCATCCCATACCCCAATCCCATTTATTTCTAACAATAACCTTACAATGTAAATATTCTACTTATGAAGAAATCAACTTGTCTAATATCACCCAGCAAAAGAGCAGCATACCCAGGGCCCAAGCTGTGTGTGACCTGTTCAGCTGTTAATCTCTCATTAGCATACTGCACGGGTGTATGTGCACACCCCCCACATAGCAGAAAGAAACATATACATATATGACATTTATTAAAAATAATATTTATTATAAATAACATTTATAAATATAAATAATATTTATTAAAAATAATTTTAAAAAAATTTCTTCAGGAAAAAAAAAGTTCTATATCTTTTTTCTGTATTGGGACATTCCAGAGGCCTTAGCAACAGGAATAGAGTGTACAATGTTGTGGCAACAGAAAGAAATGAAATAAATTGTATGAAAGGCAATACGTATGTTTCTGAATACTTCTAAGGCATAAATTCAAAATCAGGCCACCCACAAATTAACGTAGAGCTCTTGCCCAAATGCAAAGAAAAATTTGATTTACAACAGAAAAAAATACTGAGTTAATAAAAACGAAGTTCTTATTGTATTTAAAAGTCTAAAAATAAGCTTCAAATATATAACTAGAACTATCAATTCTACACTTAGAAATATGAAAAGTTGAAAAACTATTTGAATTCATGGAATCTGAAAGAATGGATTTTGCTCTTGTGTAAGATCTGGTCACCTCTACCTTCTAATAAGGGAATGAATGGTCCCACACCTATACCTAGGCCATCTGCTACTTGAGGGACCCCAGACCAGCATGATGGGAAGGACTGGGTTTGAGCACATAGGCACATGAGCACATGTGTACAGAAACGCCACAGTCCCAAGCAGAATGAAGGCCCTCGGCTGGAAACTGGACCTCCAACTGTGGCAAGTGTGATAACTAAATTTTGACCTTGCTATTTCCAATTGGAGACTGTGCTCAACAAAGGCAGAATTTGAATGTTGTAGTGAAGCATTTAACCTTTGCAGTACCCTGAGTGTCTCTCTTCTCCCACAGATCCCAAACTTCTACATACCAATGACTCCTACGTTTCTATCTTCAGCCCAGACTACTCCCAAGCTCTGTCTACATTCACATAGCCAACTGCCTACTAGACACTGCCATCTGGATGTCTCATACACATCTCAAATGCTACAAGCATGTCCAAGAGACTTCACTGCCCCACTTCCTGCTTCTAATAAGCTTTTCCCTCTCTGGTAAATGCTACTATTCGCCCTTCAAAGGCTAAAACTAAAACCCTCTTATTATCTCTAACTCTTTGTCCCTCATGATATTCAGGCCACCAGCAAATCCAGTTAGCTCCACTAAAAAACCTCTGCCCACTTCTTTCCACTGCCACAGCTACTTATAGAGTCTGCTACCAGCACCTTGCACTGGACTATGGAAGACTTAGTCTCCTAAGTGGTCTTCAATCCCCTCCACAAGGCCACCAGAATGGTTCTTAAAAATCCTCTATCAAATCATGTCACTGCCCTGTTTAAAAGTCTCTGGTGGCTTTTTTTTTTTTTTTTTTTTTTGCACCAGGGATTGAACCCAAGGGTGCTTAACCACTCAGCCACATCCTCAGCCCTTTTTTTTTATATTTTATTTAGAGACGGGGTCTTGCTGAGTTGCTTAGGGCCTCCCTAAGTTGCTGAGGCTGGCTTTGAACTTGCAATCCTCCTGCCTCAGCCTCCCAAGCTACTGGGATTACAAGCACACGCTACTATGCCCGGCTCTAGTGGCTTTTATTTGGTGGGGGTGTGTGCCGGGGATTGAACTTGGGGGCACTCAACCGCTAAGCCACATCCCCAGCCCTATTTTGTATTTTAATTTAGAGACAGGGACTCACTGGGTTGCTTAGTACCTTGCTGTTGCTGAGGCTGGCTTTGAATTAGCAATCCTCCTGTCTCAGTCTCCTGAATCGCTGAGATTATAGGCGTGTGCCACCTCACCTGCCTCCAGTGGCTTTTTAGGAATAAAATCTCAGTCCTTACAACAGCCCCCAGTGTGTGGTCATTTTTCTCAGCCTGTCTTGCTCTCTACTCCCCTCTTCTCAGTCCACTCTGCTTTGGGTGCACTGACATCCTTTCTCCCCGCAGACCCAGCAGTGTCATTCCCAGCCAGGCTCTGTCCTTGCTTTTCATGAGATGCCTGGCACATTCTCAACTCAGGTCTCAGCTCAGCTGTCCCCTCTTCAAAGGGCCGCTCCCTACTCCTTCCCAGTTGGTCACTCTGTATTGCTGGTATTTTAAGCAGAGTGGTTGTATGTGGGCCACTTTCCATCATTCTGGATACCCTAGTTTCCTCTCTCAAGACAGATGTGACCTCAGCACGCTCTGTAACTTCCCTGAACTTCAGTTTCTTCATTTGTCTAACAGTGATGATCACAGTGCCTTTTTCACCAGGTACTCCACAGGGTAGAGAATTAAGAATACATGCAGTCTCAGAAAGCACCTGGCTCCTGGAAGTGCTCACTGTTTTCCCACGACATGGGAGGCAGAAGTCACAGACCCATCCTGCCTTAGCTAGGAAACTAAGGCATACAGATATTCAGATCTCAGGAGCTAGGACCTGGCAGAGCCACCACTTGAACCTAGTATGCTGCACTCATCAGCCCAGGCAGTTTCCAGTGTGCCCCCAGAATCCCCTCCTCCATCCACCAATTGCCAGTGCCTGACACCAGGGTCTGTGGCCTCCACTCACTTGGACAGTCTCCTGATGGGATCAGTTTCTCCTCCAGTCTCTACCTGCCTGCAGTCAGATCCACTGACTTACAAGGCAATAATACCATTCCTCTACTTAAAGACTCCTGATAGCTTCAAAGTGGGGTTGGACCCCTGACTCACCTCTGTGAATGCAAGGCCTCTTAGAATTCAGGCTGGGGAATCAATCCACACCTGTCCCAAGACAATCCTGAAATCCCCAGAACTTGTCTTGGCTCCCCACAATTCTACCTTTGGGCCAGATGGTTCCTGTAGCGTGGAAAACTTTTCCCTCTTTTCTTTCTGGAACTCCTACCACTCAGCAAGAACTGGCCCCAGTGCCTTCCCTGATGGGTTCCTCCTTACCCCATGCTTCCATTACAGCCCTTCATGTACTGACTTAGGAATAGAATTCATAAATGAAAATCTCCACACTACTCTTTCAGCGAGAGTACCGGTGCCTTTTCTTGGCCAGACCCCGAGCCTGAGTTCTTGCTGTGTGTGTACTTTCCTAGAACTTTCTTGTAGCTTTCACTTGTTCTGAGGAAAGAAACTAGGATCCTTGACCAGGCCCGCATGGCCCAGAGCAGAGGCCCTGCCTCTCCGGCCTTGTTATTTTATCCTGGGCCACAGTGTGCTTGCTCCTATAGTAGCATGCTGGCACTTGCTGTTCCCTCTTTGTGGAATTCACTGCCCTCACACCTTGGCCGGCTGTTGCTTTACTTCATTCATTCTTAGCCTCAAGTCACTTCTCTGGAGATTCAGCTAGGCAGGCGCATTAGTCTCTGAGCACGAACTAGCCCTGACACAGACCACCAGCACCATTCCTCATTTGTGATCATTTTTCCAGAAAGCAGCAATGATTACATCTTACATATTACTTGGTGGATAACAATCAAAATATTAGGTTAAGTCTGTGTGAAACCATCCTAAGTCAGAAGGCTGTTAAGTGTACCTTCACATCACCGAGTGACACAATTCCTACTGGAACACTGTATGCCCTTCAGGGAGACAGAAGTTCAAGTCCTCCTTCAACACATGGTCCCATACCTGGACATATTTTCAGGTAAAACCTTCACATTTCAGGGTCTGATTTTCAAATCTACACACCAGGAAATTGTCTTTTGTTACTACATTCTATGGACCAGTCAAAAGCAGTTTTTCAGTCAGACTACTTGGATTCAAATCCCTACTCTTCCTCTTACCAAGTGTGTAATTAAGCATGGTTAAATTCTTTAACCTCCTTGAACCTGGGTTTCCCTCATCTATAAAATATAGTTCAAAGAACCAGTATTCCATAGCACTACTGTAAAGATTCCATGAAGAGTACCCAGTGCAGAGCGTGAAGTAAACACTTGAAAACTTAGCCAAAGAAACAAAGCCATACAATTTCACATGAGCTTTTCAACTACCCCAGCTCTCTCACTAACCTCACAGGACACCGATGTATACATCAAACAGCAACTGACTATTATACAATGTGAGCTGAAGCCTCTTGTGGTCGCTGCTCCCACTGCTGACTAACCACACACTCCACCCTACAGGCCATGCAGGGCAGCAGCAGGAGAGACATGCTGAGGATCTGGCTGCAGGAGGATGGTGGTTCTTCCTTGCATGTCAGGGAGAACCCAAGACTTTTAGCAAGGAAGCCACATGATAGAGACAGTAACTCTGGCATGAATGTGGATCACTTAGGGTGAAGGGTGCTCCCCAAGGCTGATGCAAAAGTCAGAATAAGACAGGAGGAGTCTGCAGACTGAAGATGAGGGAAACTAGACTGAAGACAAGTTCTGAAGGACCCTACAAAGTAGCAGACTGCAGATGCCGGGGTGAGGCAGAGCAAGGAATCCAAAAATGGCTCTGCAGCTTCTGGAGATGCATGGAAGACTTGAGACGCAGAATGCAAGAACTCAGTTTGCTAGGGCCACAGAGCACAGAGATTAAAGGAGCCAGACCAGCTGTGTTCAAATCCCGGCCCTGACACTCACCAGCCTCAATCTTCTTGTCTGCAAGTGGTAAAATCTAGAACCTACAATCAGCACTCAGGAGGTCCTTCCTGGGGTCCACAACATGCTCTCTTCCAAGCTCTCTACTCTGGTATTCTGAGCTCCTTGACAATTACATCAACCCCATCTCACACCCTCTGCTAATTCTGTTCCCTCTGTATGGAATGCTTCATCTGGCTGCCTCCAGGTCTCAGCTTGCATTTCATTGGAAAAAAACCTTTCCTGAGCATCCAATTTAAGGCAGGCCTCTATGGCTTCAGATGGTTCTCGTCCATTGTTCATTTGTCATTTGTGTTCAGGCTTATCTCCTTCACTAAGATGCAAGCTCCAGGAGGGAAGGGGCCACACATGCACAGCACAGAACCTAGAAAATTCTCAACAAAAGAATTTGAGAACAGTCTCTAGAATGTTATCAGATGGCCCAAGTCCAAATCCCAACCCTATCAGTCACTAAGATTTGTTACTTGGCCTCAGTATCTTCATTTGTAAATGGGATAACATTCATACCAGGTTGTAAGGATGAAAAAAAAAGTACACATAAAAAGCCCTTGGAACTGCGTCTGGCACAGAGCATGTGCAAGGCATGCAATATCTATTATAATTATTTCTGCTTTACTGTCAGTGGGATATGCTGGCCACTGCTTCCAATCGCTATTGGTCTACAACTACCACTTCCTGTTACCACTATTTATTAAGTACTTACTGTGTGCCAGCTATCATGACAAGAACTCTATAAGCCTTGTTTATTAATTCATGTATTGAAAATACATGAACGTCTGCTATACCTAGGTACTGTTATTGGTTATTTATTAGTAAACAAAAATCACAACCAAAGTAAAAAAATAAAATAACCAAATCACAAGAAGCACTAACATGTATAACAAAAATAGTAAGAGTTCACAATTACTGAGTGGCTCCTGTATCCCAAGTACAATGTGAATTAATTCATGAGCTCTTGGGGTCGATGCCCCCACTTTAGGAAAAAGTATGTGGGGCACCAGGAGACTGCCTGTGTTAAGTCACAAAACCAGTGAATGTAGAAGCCCGATTTGAAGGTGGGCTAGCCCAAAGCACATGCTCGGCTCCTCCTCACTACACCAGCACCTCAACTGCTCAGCGTCCTGAGCTTCTCTCTGCCTCTCCCAGGAAATTCCTGTTCTTCTGTCTAGTTTCATCAAAGTCAGCCAAGGACTTCCACATGACAACAGACTTCTCAGGGTTCTTCTGGATTGTCTGGTCTCATTGCTGCTCAAAGCTTCCCTGAGATATAAGGACTCTCAGCCCCATTAGTGTTGGAAATACTTTCAAGTCACCAGGAAGGCTGGTCTCCATTCATAACCAAGGTTTCACTACAGTCAACACCAAACTGATTTCAAATGGTGACTCTCAATAGTGGGTAATTAATAGTATCAAAGACGGAAAGCTTTTAATTGCTTCAGTTTATAAAGTTTTAAAATGGGCTTTAAAGTCTCAATTAGGAAAAGATAAATAAAATTTTATTTCTACCCTCTACAAGCACATGTCCCAAATTCATATCATCTATTCCAATAATTAAAGGGAACTGTATTTCCCTTTAACCACAAGATGCTAAATGATGGAACCAACCAGAGACAGAAAAGGCCAAAGAGCAACCTGCCAAAATGTGTGTGGCTTGAGGCCCTGTCTGAGCTAAAGTAGTTAATAAATAGTGGATTTTAAAAAACAAAAACTAAAATGTTTCAAGTAAAACAACAGAGAACCAAAGTTAGGTCAGAAAATACTCCTGTCTTATATTTATTAATCACTAATTACAAATGTTCTATCTCCCCAGAGAGACTCTCCATAGGCAAGGGTCCTTAAACGCTTCCGATTGTCAGTACTTCTACTGAAATTGATACACACCACCTGGTTCAGGTCACAGGAGGTAGACATCAAGATCCTGGGGAACCTGGACTGGGGAAGGCAATTAGGGCTACAATAGTGACTGACAGGTCAAGCTCTCTCAGGTGTTCCTATAGCTACTCTTCAACATGCTGTCAGCAAATTCTAACTTCGCATATCAGAAACCCATGCCTTTAATACCAGGTGACATAAATCTGGAAAAGCCCACCAAAATCTTTATAGAATCTTATTTGCATCAATACTATTCAACCTACTGTGTATGTACCCTGTGGTAAGATGTGGGCTCAAGGGTCTAGTTACCTGGCTTTAACCTGTAGGCAATGCAGTTTCTGCTTTGAAAGGCCACGAAAACAATGATATCTACCTCAATAGACTGTCAGAATGAATGAGCTAACACATAAGAAATGCTCAGCTATATCTGTCTAAACACAGTCAGCAATATATATCAGAGCTCAATAAAGAATGGTGTTTATTGTTTTCAATATTATTGTGGTTACAGTTATAATCTCATGACTCAGTTAATAATACTATTACTCCTTTTGTTCAAAAGGCAGCCAATATTGCAATACCACATCTGCCAAGTATCTTCTATGGGAGAAGCAGAAAACCCTCGACTCTCATAGAAGAACAACATTACTACAGAATTGCATTGGCTACTGACCTATAACATCATGTTTTTAAATGTTAACCTTCTATAGACCATAGCAAATTCAAAAGAACTAAAACCATATATATGAAATACACTATATAAATCAGGCATATTCTTTGACCACAATGGAATCAAACTAGCAATCATAGCAGAAAACAGTCTACAAAAGTCTGGAAACTAAACTATACACTTCAGATAACCCTTTAGTTAAAGGAAGTCACAAAAGATATAAATACATTGAAACTGAACAACAACAACCACCAAAAAAAAAAAACAAAAAAACAAAAAACAACAAAAATTGGTAAGATGTAATAAAAGCAGTGCTGGTAGGGAAATCTGTAGTGCTAATTGCTTATATTAGTAAATGAGGGAAAGTTTCAAATTAGTAACAATCTCACATTTAAAAATCAAATTATATCCAAGGTAGGCAGAAGGAAAGAAATAATCTAAGTGCAGAAATCAATAAAATTCAAGGGGAAAAATCTAGAGGAACATAAACAAAAAGATCAATAAAATTAACAAAACTCATTTAAGATTGGGCTTAGTCGAAGGGTACAAGGAAGACTAGTCAATCTGAAAACCAAACAGTGGAATCCACGATTTCAATAGGCTAAAGAAGGAAGAAAAAAAAATGACCATGTCTATTGATGCAAAAAAGAATTTGATGAAATTCATCACCCCCCAAAAAAATTACCATACAGGTAATTAATAATATAACGACCTTTCTCAATTTGATACAGAATATTTACAAAATACCCTAGGGCTTGCATGGTACTCAGTGAAGAATGAATGCTTTTTCTTCTAAGCTCAGGAATAGCTGCCAGTGTGTCCATCCCACCAGTGCTATACAAGATTGTATTAGAGGCGTGGGCAGAGAAATAAAGAACTAAAAGGAATTCAGATTGGTAGGGAAGAAATAATTTTGCCCCTTTTTGCAAATGACATGATGGTCCATGTAAAAAATTCCCAGAGAATGTACTCCTGGAACTTAGGAGTTTAGCAAGATCATAGTCTATGGGATCAACATAGCAAAAACAATTGTCTTGGCCAACCTGCTGGTGTGACAGCCTGTACTGGCAGCTACTTAGGAGGCTGAGACAAGACTGCTTGAGCCTAGGTGTTTGAGGTCAGCCTGGGTAACACAGTGAGACACTTCTCAAAATGTGGTGTAGGTC
Organism: Glaucomys volans; assembly: GCA_020662805.1. Taxonomy (NCBI): domain Eukaryota; kingdom Metazoa; phylum Chordata; class Mammalia; order Rodentia; family Sciuridae; genus Glaucomys; species Glaucomys volans. The sequence goes on along the minus strand of JAJEJO010045803.1, from coordinate 42,218 downwards.
AGGTGCTGTGGCACATTCCTATAATCCCAGCTACTTCAGGAGGAGTAGGAAGATTCCAAATTGGAGGCCAGCCTGGACAACTAAGACCCTGTCTTAAAATAAAATTAAAAAACAAAACAAAACAACAACCAAAAAAAAAAACAACAAAAAACAAAAATAAAAACAAACAAACGAACAACTGTTTAGTATAATTCAGCAGCCAGAGGTCTGTGATGGGTGTTGTAAACCAGACATCTGTATCTTTCGTAATTGTGAAAAAGATGTACTGCAATGCAAATAGCTCATATTTGTAAATCTCTAAAAATCATACCAGAAATATGCCCCAGAAGACTCAGAAATAATGAAATGTATAGTAAGCACCTTGAGATTGGTTCTGATCCCTCAAGTCACAAGGAAAATGATTTTTAGTTTTTCTATTTTAGCACACACTCAGTTCTACATGCACCTTCAGAATAAAGCCTAGTTGCCTGAAGCATGGTTCATGGACCAACAGCTGGAGGATCACTTGGAACCTGGTTAGACTCAAAACCTTCAGAACCTGCATGAGTGATTTACATAAATGACAGAGAAACAAATAAAGCATCATTAAATTTGGACTAAAACTTGAATATTACCAATATTGGAGAAATTATCCATACCACAATGGTCCAGACTTTTTCAATTCATCTACCTATCAAATACATGTTAAGCATCTACCGTGTACCATGGTAAACCAGCTTTGCATATCCCACTTGGTTATATAGTATAATTCTTTTTATATGTTGCTGGATTTTGTTTGCTATTATTTTACTAAAGATTTCTGTCTGTATTCAGAAGGAATTTGGCCTATAGCTTTCAGTTCTTGTGATGTTTTTGGTTTTGATATCAAGGTAACTGAGCTCATAGAATCAGTTGAGAAGTAAAGTTTTCTATCTTCTTGTTTTTCTGAAGAGTTTGTGTAGGACCGGTGCCTCCACAAGTTGGCACAGGGAACTTAGCCTAGGGATGCTTTACCACTGAGCTACATCCCCACACATGCACATACGTGTGAATGTCTACACATCTCTAAGAATTCAGTGATGCCACCAAGGCCTGGGCTTTCCTGATAACACTTTAATGTCACTAATTCAAATGACTTGTTCTAGTACTACTCAGATTTTCTAATTCTTTTCAGTCAGTTTTGGGAGGTTGGCATCATTTCTCTTAGAATTTAACCACTTTATCTAGGCTAGCCTATATGTCACAGGCAGATAGCTGTTCATAGTATTCCCAGGGAAACCTTTTAATTTATAAAAGGTCAGTAATAATATCACCACTTTCATCTGTAGTTTATTAATATGAATACTACAGTCAAATCTAGCTAAAGGTTTTCCTCTTGTCAAAGTACAACTTTTGATTTCATCGATTTTTCTATTGTTTTCCTATTCTCTAGTCTTTTCCACCCTGACCTACATTATTTGCCTCTATCTGCTTGCTTTGAGTTTGTTATTTTCTAGTTTTTACAGTGAAATATCATTGGTTTGTGAACTTTCCTTTTTTTAATATAGTTGTTTATAAATTTTCCCCTAAGCAACCACGGCTTTAGCTGTATTCTGGTTGTAGCATATAGTGTTTAATTTCCATTAATCTCCAAATATTTTCTAATTTCTTGTGAATTTTTTCCTCTGGCCCAATGCTTATTGAGAAGTGTGTTGTTAAACTTCACATACTTGTAAATGTCCCAATGTCCTACTGCAGTTATTTTCTAATATCATTACATTGTGGTAAGAGAATATATTTTGTACTGATGATTCTAGTCTTTTTTACATTTACTGAGGCTCGTTTACTATGGCCTACCATCTGATCCTGGAAATGTTTCTGGTGCACTTAAGAATGTGTTCCTGCTTAGGGCGAGTTGGCTTGTGTTCTCCAAACCATCCACATTGTTGATCTTCAGCCTAGTGATTATAGCCAGTCTTGAAAGTGAGACATTAAATTCTCTAACTATGATTGTTGCATTACCCATTTCTCCTTTCGGGGTCAGTTTTATTTTGCTCCATGTATTATAAGATGCCCTCTTTTGTCTCTGATCCCATTTTTAATGAAAGTCTATTTTGTTTGATATTCATAGACTTTCCAGGATGACTTTCAGCTCTCTTTCGATTACTGTTTGCATAGTATATCTCTTCCAATCATTAGCTTTCAATGCATGTGTATTTGAATCTAATATGTATCTCTTATAGATAGTATACGGATGGATGATGTTTTAAAAATCCATTCTGCAATTTCTTGACTTTTGATTAGTCCTTAGTCCATTTACATTTAATATAATTACCAATAAATTATGATGCATATCTACCATTTTATTATTTATTTTCTATATGTATTATGTCTTTTTTGTTCTATTCTTTTACTATTGTCTTCTTTTATATCAAATTGGTTTGGGGTAGTTTTGTTTGCACAAACAAACAGGCATGCTTTAACACTGAGCTACAATCCTAGCCCTTTTATTTAGAGATAGGGTATAAGTTGCTTAGGGCCTAAGTTGCTGAGGCTGGTCTTGAACTTGTGATTCTCCTATCTCAGCCTCCAGAGTTGGTAAGATTATAGGCATGCACCACCATGCCCAGCTTAAATTGGTATTTTCTAGTATAGCATTTTAATTTTCTTTCTAAAGTTAATTTCTCAGTGCTTATCTTGAAGATTACAATTAACATCTTATTTTTTTATGATATAGCTCCATTTTGTACTCCTTGCCCTCATTCCCCAGGGGTGGAAATATTTTTTCTCTTTGTTTGTCTCATAATATTTTAATGAAATGGGACAATTAGGTTGGGCACAGTGATTCATGCCTATAATCCCAGGTACTCAGAAGGCTGGGACAGGAGATTGTAAGTTTGAGGCCAGCCTGGGCAACTTAGTTAGACCCTGCCTCAAAACAAAAATAAAATTCAACAGAGGGCTGGACATATAGCTCAGCAGTAAAGTGCCTGCTCAGCAAGCATGAAGCCTGGGTTCAAATCTCAAAACCTCACAAAACAAACAAAATCTGGACAATTTAAATGGCATAACAACTCTGGAAATGAGATCTCCCTGTATGATTAATGACTTCCCGGAACTAACTGTACAAAGTCTGTATTCTTTGTCATGTGTGGCCACTCAAGTCCTTGTTTGGTTGGCCAACTGCAGGACAGGGATTTCCTTAAATGCTTTGAACTTAGTAAGTCTCCCAGTCTTTGCTAAGGGGCAGGCAGTTTATGACTGTGCCTCAGGCTTCACTTCCGGCTTGCACAGAGCCTAGAGGTCAGCCAGAGGTGACACATAGGGCCTTCATAAGTCTTTCTTGGGCATGGATACAGTCTCACATATGCATTCAGTTTTCTGGATTCCCAGAAATAAATTGAAGCTCTTCATAGCCCCACCATTGATACCTCATTTCCTATTCAGTTTTGGTCAGCCTCTTGCTAGCTCCAACTGGTATAATGCTTAGGCAACTGAGATATTAAAAAATTACTTCCAGGCGCAGTGATGCCCTTCTATAATTCCAGCAACCTGGGGGGCTAAGGCAGGAGGATCACAAGTTTGAGGCCAGCCTGAGCAACTTAGCAAGGCCCTAGCAATTTAGTGAGACCCTGTCACAAAATTAAAAATAAAAAGAGTTAGGGATATAGCTCAGTGGCAAAGCATCCCTGAGTTCAACTTATCTAAGTACCTCCCAAAAAACTGCTAATACACATACACATATATATATGAACGCTCTTGGGATAGGGCATAAAATGAGCTCTGAGCCATACCAAATAAAGATAAGTCCTAAGAATGGAGCACTCTGGAGAGCTACCAGATAGTTCACACAGTTGTCTGAGGATGGGGCTTAGGAGAAGTTCCAGACCCACTGTGTTCCCTCTGGTACTGCTAGACTACAGCCTGCTGGTTTTACAACTCTCATAGCTGTGAGGCTGTTTTTTCAAAGTTACTGTGGAGCTGGGCAGGGGAGGTTAAAATAGAGCAAATTAAAATACTAAAGTGTTCTCTTTACTTATAGAGATTCAGTCCTTGTTTTTTTTTTTTTGATCTTGAAAGCCTTAGGTTAATTTTCAGAATTCTGAAAACACTGATTTTGATAATTCTTGCCAGCATTATCACTGCTTTTATTGAAGGGCAGATTTTTGGAGGTCCTTATTATGCCATTTGGAATGCTTAACAGAAGCATGTTAATGGAGGATACTGTCATCAAATTGCTTACTATTATTTCCAACATGGCTCAAACTACAGTGTGGAGAAGGGAGGCATGCGGTTCAAAGGTCAGTCAGGAACTGTCTACGGAACACAGGTGAAGGAAACCAGGTGGTTTAGACTTGAGAATGGTACTGTGATGGCACAGAAAGGATTCAATGCTATTCAGAAGAACTGCAGCCATGGATTGGTAATGGCCTGAACGTAAGGGTGTTGAGGGGAATGACACCATGTTCCCCTTCCTGTAGAACAGGATGGATGGGTGGTACCAGCTTCTGAGAAAAAAAAGAAAAAAAAAATCCTGGAAGGATGCCAGGTCTGAGAATGAGGAGTGTATACTTGGGGCATCTTAGTTCTAGGGGCTGCTAGGATATCTGAGAAAATGCCCAGGAAGTCATCGTTTTGAAGATTCTTCCCTCGTTTTAAGCAAATGCTTTGTAAGATAAATCTCGAAACTTTACACCCTCTATATGCAAACAAATCAGGACTTAAAAGCAAAGCATGTACATTAAGTGTCAATAATTCAAAGTCAACCAGAAATTTAAAATATGGTTCCGAGAATGATGAGAATGGTTCACAAATGCCCGAAACCACTCACTGCTTACACTCAAATAAATTAGGTTTTCCCCAAAGGCAACTTTATTTAAAGAGAAGTTATAATAAAAACAAAGATCAATCTTCCCTAAGTCTAAAAGACTGCACTGCACTTACATACGTCAACTGAATGTTCTCATTGATGCTTGTGAAAACAACTCAAATCAATCAGATTCTTTGACTCCTCCACTCATTCCACAAATACTCCAGCGTCTTTGCAGTTGGAGGCACTTGGTCAGACCTGGGGGAGACAGCTGGGAAGAGATCACATGAGTCCCTGAAGTGTGGATTCTTCTTTGTGTTTTAACTCTGTCTTTTCTGAATATTGTACTAAATGGTTCAGTTCTGGACTCCTTTTCTTTAGGCCTCGCTGTTGGAGACTTCTGTGTACGGCTGCTTTCTCTGATCTGGAGCAGGGAGGGGAGAGGTTTCTAAGGGAACACTGAAGAGGGGACAGGGGAGTGGGAGCGGCTGGTTAATTACTTCCACTCTTAATCTCTTTTCATATTACATAGTGTTTTTTCCTCCCACTTAAAAAAAAATAGCTGTAGTTTATTGCTATTGGGAAATACTCAAAGCATGAGTTTGTTTTGATTGTTAGTTTATTTACTCATTTCTCTTTCAAATACTAGAAGACCTGAAGGGCAATACTTTCATAAGAAAGTTTTGCACATTCTCTCCTCTCAGTTTTACTTCTTCAGACTGCAGTTTCACTCTTCGCCCTTCCAGGGTAAACGGGTCAACATCCCTGAACAAGGCTCTTGCTCACCACAACCATATGCAAACAGATGTGGTTGAGTGATATCACCCCAAGCTACCACAGTTTAGGTTGATGCCTCAAGTTAAACACCTATTTCTCCCCAGATTTGTTTTGTTTTCAGTGCCTCTAAAGGGAAAGGTTAGACAAATGTTTAAAACACAATATCACAACAAGTTACTGTGTCAAACATTTATTGAGCACTTAATGGACCAGACAGCCTGCTAAGTACTTCCCATGGTTTGTGTTATGTAATCCTCTCACCAACTCTGTGGTCCAGGTACTCTTCTTAACCCCAATTTACAAACAGGGACAGGTATGGAAAGGTTAAGTAACTTGCTCAAGATCACACAGCTGGCAAGAGGTGGGGCAGGTGTTAAAGGGTAAACCTAGCTGACTCCTGATCCCCATTCCTAACCAGCAGGCAACAAACAGTGCCACTGGCCACAGGGACTCATTCCTTCCTCAACTAGCAGGAAGGGTCCTTCTGTGTTTCACCTCCAAGAAAGAGCACAAGAAACTTGAAGACTCAGGCCTCCTTACCCATGGTCCTCCTTACACTTTACCAGGCCTAATAAATCCCAATAACCCTCAATTATGGTATGGCACATAAAATGAGACATGGGTGATTTCAGTAGCAGATGGGTTGGGATCCAAAGATGTTCAACTGAGGTACAAATCACTGAATATTTTTAAGAAAAATTAACATGACAATTCACACTTTCTCCCACCATTCAACACGTCAGGAAGCACTGAAAAGGCAATAAAGAAAATAATGTGCTAATATATGGAAACTAACAAATGATTCTTTCCTCCACTAAGCTTCTGGCGTATTTTGTTTTAGTTAACTTATTTCTGTCCTCTCTTGTTTCAGAAAAACAGCCAACACATTACCTAATTTATGTCCTCACTTATCAGTAATGACACGGCCATATCTCTACAAACAGTTGGTTAATTAATTTGTATCCCCATCTTCTGGCAGACTGTCTATGCAACTGATCAGCAAAAATAACAACAGTAGGCTTATACAGGAACATTTTTACTCTTCTTTTTGAGATTTCTTATCACTGGGCTTGTAGCCTTTCTTTAAATGGGTATGAATTGTAGATCATTTACAAATCAGATTAAGGTAATTACAAAGTGACAATGTTTCCATTCTTTACCATATCATGAACACTTGACTGCAAGCTAAAAAGGCAGACTAGAAAATTGACCAACTAGTCAAAGGCACAAAGTTTGGGCCGAGCAGAATCATGTGTGAAGAAAAATCATGCACTACTCCACAGGAGACTTTCATCTCTTTCATTATATTATAATCGAAGATTAACCTATCGACAAATATTTATCCAAAGTCTACCTCAGGCAGAGTCCCTCACTGCCCTGCACAAAAAAGCATATGTGAGAAAGTCAACAGGAGATTCCTGTATTCCCCAAATCAAATCACAAAATTTCTAATTAGATCTCACCTTTGAGGCTCAGTCTCTGGGATATATTTCTAGCACAACAGTCCCTTGACCCGTGTCAGCCCACCTAACATCTGACTGACGTCACAGCTCTCTGCGCGCCAGTGACTTTCATCTGTCTTAAACTTTAAATGTGGAGTTCCATTTTAAGAGGGGATTTGGTTAACATTTAAAGTTAAAATCCTTGAAAACTTCTCAGACTGAGGCTCACTGGGTAAAGCCCCACACAACCAGCTGTGTCACTGCTGTTACAACAGGTGACCATTTCTGCCAGGTGAGGTAGATGGCTTGTGTGTAGGGGCCTTACTGTATGGGGAAAAGAACTCATGTAATTAAAAATGAGAGTCATGGGACAATTAGATCTCACACTGAGACACTTGCTGAAATAGGAGTCAATATTCCTCAGCTGTGTGCTCACTCCGTTCAAAGCTCTCTTTCAACATGAAGATAAGCACCTGGCAAAACCCTGCCGTCATGGCACCCCGTTTTGGTAGATTGGCGCCTCCTGTTTCAAATGTATTTCAAAACAACAAGACTGAGTGACTGGTAAGATACGCCACACCACCTTTCCTCTCTCCTGAGTGCGTAGTATAATTTGTACAACTTATAAGCACTTATGAGGCAACCCAACTGAAGTTCAAGTCACAGGCTTCTTAACCAACACTGGGACATCAGTTTGTGCTGTTTACTCATCTTCACAGTAAGCAAGAGGCAGAAGAGTTGATCTTTCTAACAAGCTGCTGCAAGGGGAAAAGGTGACTACTGAAAAAACCCGAAACCTGCTGGCACTGAACCCACCCCGTGAGAGACAGCACTGCTGGTGGCCCTCTTCTTGTTTCTCATCCCTCTAAAGTTTAGAATACATTCTGATTCTAGAACTGCTGAAGCAAGAGAAAAGTAGGCATCTTGGAATCAAAGCCAGGGAGCAATGGCACCTCTGGCATTTCACAGGTGCATCTGTGTGAGAGCAGTAAAACCTGGGGAAGGGTTAGGGCTTTCCTAGGCAGCCACTCAAAATAATTCAGTAGCTACAGTGCTAAAGGAATCTCCAGGGGGTCTTTTCCAAAGTGTGACTAAGGAGGAGCTAGCACTCTTCACAGCAGCAACGTGATGCTTCATTCATTCACACCAACAATTTTTAAGCACCTAGTATGCATCAAACATGGCTGAAATTTCTATACACCAGGCACTGTACTCAGATCTTCGCATACCTTAAAGGTGAGATTCTGCAGCAGAGGCAATTTTGCCCCCAGAGGATGCTAGCAATGTCTGCAGATATTTCTGGTTGTCACACTAGAATCCAGTGGACACTGAGGCTGAGGCTCCTAAACATCCCACAGTACACAGAACATTCTCCCATGATAAAGATTTATCTGGTCTCAAATGTCAATAGTGCCAAGTGGAGAAACCTTGCATTAAATGAGCATGTGCAGGAGAACCCTATGAGGGAGACATGGCTTGAAATCATGCTTGCTTTTGAGGAAACTAGTGCAAAAAGGTGTTAAATATCCCAAGATTGGAAGTGCAAGAGTAGGGATGCAACCTAGAAATTTGATGGTGCTGTGCACCACATAAAGTTCCTGCAAAATTCGTGATGATTACAGGAACTCAAAGAGGAAGTACTTAAAAAACTGAGTCACCACGATATACCCGTGCTCAGTTCCCATCCAGAATTATTATTCTCTTTCTGCCTCTCACAAAGGGCATCTGTTTCCCAGTGGTCCCCCATGCAATCTTGATCTTGGGAAAGATGTATAAATACAATGACTGATTTCTGATTTCTCCATCTATTGCTCAGAGGTTCCCATCAGCATAAACAAAAACATCCTCTGCCCCAAGAACCCAGAGAACCAGGCAATTCTTTCCCTCAGTGAGACCTCTTCCCAGAAGTGGCAAAACATCAGCACACCGTGCACCAAGGAGGCCAAACTCAATCATAGTCTCCGAGTAGGCAGGAATGGAGAGGCTGTGGGAGGTGGCAGAGGCTGCCAGCTGGCAAGAAGCATAAAAGGACAGGACACAAGGGGGTGGCTTTCAGACTTTCCCAGTTCCTGAAGGAATTAGTCTTTGGCCTCTCAATTCAAATACAGTGTGGGCAATCCCCTGCAAAGGAGTTAAGGCAACCAATGATTTGATGACTCTGAGATCGATGGATATCAGTAGCTTTTCAAGTACAAGATTTGTGAATGGACTGATAACTGCGCAACTTCCCGTGGCTTTTTTGGAAAGCTAAGGATCATATCCAAACTAAAGACCATGTAAATGAAAAGAAAATCAAATAAGTCACCTCTCCAATAGGCACTCAGACAGTGAGGCAGGTAATAACCCCCTGCAGGAACCTCCCTGCAACCCCTCTTCCCACACCACAAAAGGTTATCTAATAAGCCACTTTGCAGTTTTTTTTCAACACTCAGTAGCGAATAGCATTTCACCTGGAGGGGGACAAGAAACATTATCACAGTCACAGGGAAATTTTATTTATTTATTTAGTAAAAGAAAAGTAGCTAAGACTACTTAAGGATCTGTTCCTATCAACCTCATCCTGTTATGAAATTTACAGTTCACCCGTCATGGACGTTTTGAGGGGAGATGAAAGCAGCTGTTGCCTCCAAGACTGTGGAGGTTGGGACTTGCAGAGTAGAGAAAGTAAATCAAGAACAAGTGGGAAAAGCTGTCCCCTAGATTTTGTGTGTGTTTAAGAGCAAAGAAAGTCCTGGGTGTTTTGACATTCTCAGGTGAAGAACTGTTGTTGCAATCAGGAAGATGACAGTTAATTCTTTCTTTAAGAACAACACATCACTTTGAAGGTCAGAATGCATTTTCAAATTGCAAGACTCTCAGTGTCTACTGGACAGAAAAGTACCATTTTAATAGCCCCAAACCTGGGGAGGAAGACACAGGGGAAAATGCTGGATCCTGCGAGTTCTGAAAGCACAGACACTCACTGAGGAAAAGAAAACATGCCCCCACCATCAATATACTTTCCTGTCATTTACATGGACCCTGGGCCCCTAAAACTGGTAACACTGTTTTTTTGGAGGGCACCTTTGGCATCATCTCCTTATACAGATATCGTTAAGCTGTGCAGTTTACTTAAAAACAAATGAAACTCAATACTGCAAAGAGATCTGCAAAGGACTTTAACCATAGCACTGCTAGTAAAGCAGCGAAACTGCTGACAGCATCAATGGCCATCCATCAGGGTCAAGTTTAAATAAGGATGGTCTATCCATAATACAAAAGAGTATGCAGCAGTAAATAATAAATAAGTAAAAATAAATTACAGCTATCTGCAGTAACATGGGATGATCTTATGGCTAAACACAAAACACAGGCTGTAGACCTAAAACCAGATCTAAAAAGGATGCTGGAAGAACTGACCTTTTAGTTCAGACCAAGGGATGCCAGGTAATTTTCTTACTCCTGGGGATGAGAGCAAGGGAAGGAAGCAGGGAAAGAGGGAAACTGGGGGAGAGGGAAGCACAAAACCTGGAGGAAAAGCCTAGGAGCTGAAAGCCTGTCCACCAGCCATATTTGGTGGTTTTGGCCTTACTGCCAAGGGCCATGGGAAGCAGTGAAATCATTTAAGCAAGTGTAAGACACTATTAGGTGTGAGTTTTAGAAAGATCACCTTGACTATCACCTCACATCTTGAAGTCTATTCCTCATTTGCCTTAATTTACAAATTGGGTTAGATCCCAAACGTCAGGTAGAATTGACCTTTTTTGTCTATCTAAAATGATGTATACTATGTGACAGCGCTATGACAAAAAAACAGCCACCTCAGGCTGGCCCACTTCTGACCCTTAACCTTTAGTGCAACCAGAATACTATATACTTCCCATGAAAATTTCACGATTGTGAAAGCATCAAAACAAAGTATCTAGAAACCAAGTAAAACTTTAAAAATAACAGCTTCATTATGACAATCTGAACAAAAAAAAATCTGCTTTAACTACAAATAAAATAAAAGCAATGAAGGGCTGGGGATATAGCTCAGTTGGTAGAGTGCCTGCCTTGCAAGCACAAGGCCCTGGGTTCAATCGCCAGCACTGCAAAAAAAAAAAAAAAAAAAAAAAAAAAAGCAAGACTTCTGGTACTTCCCCCACCAGGTGGTACAGGGGCAGAACCCAAGCTTCACCCATGCTAAGCTAGCCCCCTACCATTGAGCTACATCCCCAACGCCCAGCACTTTTATTGGAAGGTATAAAACACTCCTGAGTCATGAAGGTCTTTGAAAATATGTTGAAAAGGTGTATTATCTCTCCAGAGGAAACAAATTATGTAAATGTAGGCAACAGTTTTACATATTGCTCCATTATTTAAATAATAAAAGTTCATGGACCTTGAGTTCAAAGTTCCAGCATGAGTTCTTCCTAGTTTTTCCAGCTTCTACTTCCACTTCCACACTAAGGCTTTTCTTTCCTTTCACAAGTTAATCATGGCATCTACATGAAAAGGAAAACATTAAGATACAACAGGATTGAAGGTGAACTCTTCCTCAAGTGAGAATTTAGAGTGGCAGTGGGACAGTTTGAAGACGATACAGGTGTACAAAGAAGACCATCTAAACTGAAGGAAATTAGTTAAGAGTATTGAGAACAGAAGGAAAAAAAACAAAAAAAGGGTGGCAATGATGAACCCTCTTCCTGGAAAAAGGGCAAAGGTAATGAGGAAAAGGGAACACTGGCCAGCCCCTTAGTGGCCTCCCAGGGAGAGGTCTTTGGTTGCTGTCTGCAGCAAAAGGAAGTCCCCCAGTACGCCTCTGATCTTCAGGGACTCTTCCTTCCTGCCACACTAGTAAAAGCCAGATATGTTTTACACAGATTCCACACATGGGTATCCACAGCTACTGCCTACAAACCTGCATCTAAGCTCCATTACAATTCTGAGTATTTAGTTTCATGCTTTCTCCTCCATTGTGTTGGGGGTGATTAAAAGTCAAAAACAATAAGAAGATCAGCAGTAGAAAGCTGAAACTCCTGCTGCACCCTCTATGAGTCTAGCTTTGAGGGCCTGCCTCTTCTAGAACCCTCTGTTTCACTTTAATTGCTTAGCAGCTCTGTGAAACAGCACCACTTTATTCTCTCATGCCACACATGTCAATCATTAGCCATGTTTAACAAAACCAATGCACAAGCTCTCATGTTTCCAGACACAGCCACTTGCCCAGTGACTTGAAGCAGTGCAAGTATCATTAAGCAACATGGATAGATTAGAACCCACCCCAATTTTTTATGAACTGTTGAGTTTGAGAAAAATCAGGTGACTGGCTATTCTTCTACTCTGTTCCTCTGTTCATCTTACAGTGCCCAGATGTAATCATGGCCACAGCTTTCCTGTAGAGGGGTTTCACAAAAAGGGATCCAATTGCAAGACGTTTTCATCAGGCACATGGTAACTTGAGTGACAACGCCAAACTAACCACCTGCAAGACATACTCAACTCACTCCCTAAGTACCTTTTCATAAACTGACAGCTCTCAGAATTTCCTGAGGGTTGGAGAATAAAAACAAAAACTTTTTATCTGTTAAAATGGAAGAAAAAGCTGTCCCTGAACAGGGGCTGTTAAATCTTACCAAAATCAAGCACTGAACTCTCAATCAAGCACTATTTGAGAACCATTAACATATACATTAAGACCCATTTTTCATGTTTAAAAAAACCCATATTATGTCCAATTTTAACCATTTCAAAACCCTAGATTCCTGCCAAAGGCTATTGAACAGGTAACTCCCAGTTCCTGTGGAAGACTGGGAAGAAGGATTTGCTATCAATCCCCCTCAGTGACAACATGCAATGTGACCCTACTGTGATGTGGGGACAGGCTCTACCAGGAGGGGTTGGCTAGCCTGGCCTTCAAGCAGACTCCCATGAGCCTCGAGTCAGTCATGCCACATGCAGGTTAATGACCACAGTCAACAATTTTAAAAAGCATGTGTGTAGTGTGTTGTTGTTCTAACCTATTTCCATTTTGGGTAGCACTACCACCAGGGCAAGCAGACATGGAGAAAAAAAGATGAGAAGTTACACCAATCTACTTAGCATCAACTACAGCATGGCTTAGTGACTGAGATGGTAAATATTAATTCTAATTTTCAAAAGAAAGGCTCTTAGACAATCTTTGGATTAAAATGACCCCTGCACATTATATTGTATAAGGTTGTTTCATTGTGTTTCTTTCTATTCCTAGGGGAGATACTGTCCCAAGAGGTTAGTATACTGCTGCTTCAGTTATGTTTAAGAAATTTCTGAACTGTTTTCACCTTCCTCAACTAACAAACTATTAGGATTTGCTTCTGAGAGTTAACCATTTCTCCACCATGCTTCCACAAACTATACACTACACGAGTTTGAGCTGAATCTCTTCATAGAGATCACATACCCTCCAACCCGAAGGTATTCAGCTTAGAGTCTGAGACAAATCCCCCATCAGAATCATGCTGCTACTATTCCTTGAACCATCAACCAAGCACTTCCTTGATTTTAAATTGCTCTCTGGAGTATGTCTGATATATTTGCCAATGCAAAAAAAAAAAAAAAAAAAAAAAAAAAAAGGCCATTCCAGCCATCCCTCACCAATGGCAACTCAAGATGCAGAACTGACAAATCAGGGAACCACCTGGTTCTGGGATCAGTAAGGACAGGCACCTCAACTTTGCCTCTTATAAACTGTGATTTCGGCAAGTTGGCCTACTTGAGCCTCAATTTTTCCTTTAGAATGAAGATAAGTCTTGTAAGATGTTAAGTGAGGCAATCCATGTAAAGCTCTTTGCTCTGTTCCTCATGGAGTAAGGGCTCAAATTATGACAGCTGCTACTATTACTACTACGATGACTTGCTCCCAGGTACTGACTGATGCTTAATTTTTCAAATTCTCAAGTATTTTTTTTTAAGTATTTTCCCACTCAAATAAAAGGGAGATGCAAACCATACTGTGATCAAGATTTGTCATGTTTGTGTAATTTTTAAATGCCATCTGTCAAAATGCTATATTTAAGAAGTTGTTTTTATTGCAGAACTACTAGTGGGGGGGGGGGGGGACAGAATCTTTGTGAAATTTCTACAAAGACTTACCTGGGACTAAATAAATTAAAAAAAAAAATCAGTAGTTCTGTTTGTTACCCTGGAACAACTACCACTACTACAATGAGAATGTGATTCATAAACAGATTATAAACACACATCACATAGGTCATGTTCTGCCAGAGCCATCAGCTTTAAAAAAACAAAAAACAAACTATCAAACATAAGATTTTTTGAAAAAATAGCCCCCACAGCTGCCAGTTAACAATGAAAAGCTCATCAGACGTGGGGCTAAGCAAGATAAGAGGAACAGAAAGTGTAACACACCAAATCTACAGTACAGCAGTTCATCAGAGTAGAAAGAAAAAGGCCCAGAAACAGTAATAATGTGAAGGGAGAAAATAAATATCCTATTCAGAGGCTAAAAAAAGCAGAGTTTATCTTGGGAAAGAAAACCCCAGTGATGTAAGAGAGGGATTCAGGCACACTGTCATTTATTTGTACATAACTAGTTATTCCAAAACCAAAAACCATTTCTTTCTTCACAGTATACTGTTACTCAACCAAAAAAAAAAAAAGGTGCTAGGACACTGGAAACAAAGAGGAACACTGCTCCAAACTATAACCAACAAAGGAGTGGAATGCTACTGCAGGGAACCCTACCCACCTCCTTCCACAAGATCATTAGTGGGTGGTATACTATTTTTCTTCACCAGAGTAATTTTGCAAGTTTATCCAAGACTGATGTTAAAAAAAAAAAAAACTTATGCTAATTCCTTCTGTCCAGCATTTATGCCCCATATCTAACAATTAAAAACATTTTAGCAAGAGACATGCCTTTCCAGCTGTAAAGCAATATAGAGCGATGAGGAGGACTCCTTTAAAAAGGTGACACCTGACCCAAGTCTAGCAGGATGAAAAGAAGCCAGCAGGGAGGGGTGGAGGCAGCAGGAGCAGCAGCAGCCCAGAGGGAACAACAGATGCAAGGGTTTGCAAGTGGGAAAGATTCCAGTGTGCTAGAAGAGCCAGGAGGCGGCCACCGTGCCCCAGGCGCAGCCAGGCGCAGTAGACAAAGGAAAGAATGGAAGGTGACAGGGTTGAACAGCCTGGTAGGGGCCAGACCAAGCAGGGCCTGTGGGCCACAGTAAAAGGATTTGAACTTTCAACAGGATACAAGGCCCCATGGAATCTGCTTCCCCAACTTACTCCTGGACCTTTCAGCATAGGACCTCTTCTACTACAACCCCTGCTCCCCAATCCAATGCAGAACCCCCCTTTCACCACAGTCTCTGGATTTGCTCTTCTGATACTCATGTGACTTACATCCTTAGGTCCTAAGACTTTTGGCTCTCAAAACGCTTTCTCACTCCATTTTAAATGGCAACCTCAACATTTTATCTTTCTCCTTTCATAATTATTATCATGTAACATATATATTTTTAACTTTTTTTTTAATTGTTGCCTGTCTCTCCCACTGAATCAGAAGCTCTTTGAAAGTCATTTGGTTTGCTGTGGTTTTTCTGCAAAGCAGAATAGTGGCAAGCACGGAGTAGGTGCTCAGTAAATACATGGTGAGTGAATGAACAAACACAAGCAGAAGTTAGTAAGGGGCCTTACTAGGGGGAAACAATTCATTTGAGATTTTATAAATACATTTTAAAACCTTACTTTTACAGTTTATCATTACCTCAAAACTCAGGAATTTCACATTAAGAGGTGGGCTATGTGCCCAATTGGCTTCAACTTCTACTTTAGCCACTGCCAGTTCAGTTTCTACACTGCTACCATGGTGACCTCTCAAACTCAGCCACTGCAACCCCCACTCCCATCGAGCACAGACCTCTTTTTAGGATGCCCACATCCAGAACCATCTCCTGTCCTTTGATGCCTATCTACCAGGTTGTGACAAGTTACAGACTCTGCCACTGAGGTGTCCCTATCCCAGACAGGTTAACTGGCCCCTACCTCTTCCAGGAAGTCCTCCTGACCAGACCCCTGCTTCCCTACTCCACAACTTCAAGTTGTTGACGTTCCTGATTTTCTGGGTTCACATGCTCACAATGCAGGACTTCTCAGGCCTTGCTAGGGAGTTTGGATTTTCTTCTAAGTGCAGTGGGAAGCCTCCAAAGGATTCATAATTGCCTGCTTACTTAGCTATTTTTCGGTCTGTAAAAAAAAACGGGGGGGGGGCAGACAAAATTCCTCCTACTCATTCTCAACTGATGACCTTCGAATTTCCCTCTTCCACAGAAGCTGCAGGAAAGAACCAACCATCTTATCCCACAATTCCACAGCCCAACCTGCAACTGAATCTACAGGCTCTTTCTCACATTATAGTAGAAATATTTTGACTATCCAAAGCCAACCTGTCTAGGGGGGTTCTGTGTCTGATCCCCAATTTGAGGAATTATCCATTTCTCACATGTGATCAATGATTTCCTTACTCCTGGATCATTTCCACTGGTAAACAAACAAGCCTAATACTCTCCAAATTAAATAAAATGAAATAAATCTTCCTTTATCCCCTTGGACTCTTTACCCCAGGTCCCCATCCAGCTATTTTCTTGTTTTTCCTTTACCTTTCAGAGCAAAACCCTGTAACAGCGCTGTCCATACCTGCCCTCTTCACTTCAGCCCTGGCTCTTACAGCACTGGGATCAGGCACCTGACAGCTCAACTCTCCCCACGAAGCTCACTAACAACCATATTTCCAAACCCAGAGATCAATGTACTCTACTTCATGCAGCACCTAACACAGGCCATCATTCCCCATGTTGTCTTCTCTCCTCTCAGATTTTACTCCACCATACTCATTGGCTTTCCTGACCACCTTGCTGGAGAGTTCTTTCCCACACACCCACAAATCAGTGTCAGTGACCCAAGGCTTAGCCCCAGGCCCTGACTGGGCTTATCTTAGGGGAGCAAACCTATTCTCTATCCATTGGTGATGCAGACTGACCTGGGAGCTCCAGCCCAGGCTGTTTCACCACACTCCAGACTGTATATTCAAGGGCTGACTCCACAGTGGCACACATGTGCACAGTAAGTACACTGAGCATGGTGCAGTCAAAAACAGGGCTCCTGACCCTGAATTTACCATATCCTTCACCACTCCTCAGCTCATTAAATGGAACTACTAAGTTGTTCAAGCCAAGTCCCCAAATTTTTACTCTCAGCCATATCTTCACTGAGTGACGTAAACTCTACATCCCCAAAGCATCCTGAACAGAATGACCTCTGTACTGCCACTGTCATCACCAAAGTTTATCTCAATGTCACCTTTTACCTGGTTAGCTCCCCTCCACAATGCATGCTCTATGAACAGAAAGAGAACCTCACACTGCAGGACTTAGATCAGGCCATCCTCCTGCCATGCTGCCCCCCAAGAGGTTCCCATTACAATTACAATGCACTCAAATTCCTTACCTGGACCTCTATGATCTTATTTCCCTCCCTGAATCTTATTTTCCTCGCCTCTTCCTCCATCTCCTCTCTCAAATGATCAGTGCTGCTTCTTTCCCACCATTTGAATCCCTGTTCAAATATTAAATCCTCAGGAAAGTCCTCCTGATCATGGTGGCCTGAACCCAGGAGCCCCAACACTTTAGCCTACTTTATTGATTTCAAGGCATTCAATAGTCCTTAAGAATGTCTATACTTACTGTGTGAATGTATTTACCGTGTCTCACTAGAGGGCAGGGACTAACTTCTGTCACTCTATCTCTAACACCCATCAGAAACCTGGCACTTAGTGGGTAGGTAACTCCTTAAGTATTTGCTGACCAAGTGCCTGATGGAGATTAGGGCTGTGCCTTCTAACTGAGCTTGCAGTTGAATCCTCAGCTGCTAGCTCTGCATGAGGTCCAGAGAACCTGCCTATCGAATATTTCTGGGATAAAAGCTAAATGAATGAAATTAAGGCAGAATACCCAGAAGATTCTCCAAGCAGTAGTTACAGTGGACAAACATCCAAGGGCCTGCTGAAAGACAAGGTCTGGACCTTGTCAGGAAGAGAAAATGACCAGGCAGACAAGTTTGAGTCATGCTGACCAGTAAGTGCCCAAAGTAGTTACCTGGTATTCTTGATCAAGTGTGAACTGCCCTAAGTCAGATCCTGAAGGTGAAGATTTAAAATGAGCCCCAAATGGAATTACAAAGAATGATGGCTTTCAATGTTCCATACTTCCATCACAGGGAAAACCTTTTCAATGGAGCATGGATTAACTTCTGTAATTACAATAATCATTTTTTCCAAAACAAATCTTTCTATAAGGTTTCCAAAGAGAACAAGGTAACTTAAACGGAGAACTGCTGAAGGTAATATGGAAATTTCCACGAATTGAAAAGGCAATTTTCTAAATTCCCTCATCAGGCAGAAAACCCCAAGACTATCACCACACATAAATAAAATCACAGGAGTAGTATCCTCAACTTACCTGTCCTATCCATTTCCCCAACTTAGGATGACTTCATTCTGCTGTCTATGATTTACCCTTCTTGCCCAGAAAAAGGGGTCTGAAAACCATTACAGGAAGCAGCTGAAGGATGCACAAGCTGAAGGTTTCCAGAAAAGGATCAAGAGCAACTTTGCACAAATGCAGAGACCTAAATACCCAGGCTGGGTTCCTAAGTCAAATGGCTAAAGGGGGAAGTAAGTAATATCATCTCCCAAACTTCCTGTTTTGATTAGAGTCCAAGAAAGCCTGAAACCTGGGTGCATTTGCTACACTGTCATCCTGAATATGGGAGGCTTCCTCTCATGGACTGCCTATACCTTGATTGCTACAAGATAGCCTCTATTTCACTTTCTGTTGTTCCCTAGACAGTCCTGAAGGACCACTTTATTGTAAGCATACTTATAACACTGAGTTTTCATTACTGATAAAACTATATCATTTAATCCTCCAAGTCATTATGAGGTATTGCCATTATTCCATTCACACTCAAGTCAACTGAGGCTCAGTGAGACTATGTAATTTCCTACATGTCACCTCCTTCCTAGAGCTAAGATTTGAACATGGATTTAACTGTAGAAATACAGTTCCCAGTCTTACTCCTGTTAGTAAAAGCTGATGTTTCAAGCTTACTATATGGAACCTCTTACCTGTGTAACACCTACTAACAGCACATAGAAACAGGGGTCCCTGGAATGTACTTCAGGAAACAGTGATTTAGCACTTTGCTTCTCAAGCACCGAAAGAGATACTGATATCTGAAAAGTCCATAGTAAAATGAGTAAAAATAAAGGCAATGTATTGAGTTTCTCCTAAACTCTTTTCAAAGTTAAAGAACTATCCTTTATTCTAAGACAATGGCTCCCTTACTTTTATAGAGAAGACATATATAAAATGCTGGGGATTCTAGGCCTGGAATCCCCAGTCACTTCTGAGACTTCCTGGACTGAAACACAAAGGCTGGGGACCACTGGTAAAAGCATTACTTTTTTTCTATTGGAGTAGGGAAAAAAGCTGCAGATTTCACTGAGTTGAAGATTATGGAAAACATCTGTAAAACCTGGGAGGGGAATAGGTTCTGTTTTAAGGTTGGGAATCTAATTGATAATGAACTCTTACTTTTTCCTTGCTATACGCTTACATTTAAGAGGAAAAGCATTTCATGTTAGCAGGGTCTTTATTACAAAGAGGAACAAGAACACTAAATCTAGTTTTATGAGTGGCTAAAATGCAAAAATCATTCTTCTCTTTCCTTTGCTCATTTATAATAATCCCTGCTGTACATGATGAATATAAATGTAACCCTCTGCCTTTCTCTCAAAAGTAAAGTAACTCCAACTGTTAAGTCTACTAACAGGCAGCTTTTTTTCCTCTTTAGAACTTCAATCAAAAAATACTTTAATAATCAGAGGGGCACATTTATTAGAAATAGTGCCATAAACTTTGAATATCAATGTGATTAAAAGCAATCTTGCACTGAAACGCTATTTAAATAGTGAAATTTCACTTCTCCCTTTTTAAAGGATTTTTTTTAATGGCACAAATCCCAGATGATTGTGCCTGCTATCTGCTGCAACCTGAGCTTTCATTTAATCTTTTTTTAAAAAGCCAATTACTTCTAAAGCAAACGGCATACACACCCCTCCCCCCTCAAGGAAAGATTTTATAAAAGAATAACTAAATACAACATATACACTCTTGTAAAGCACAGCAGGTAAATGGTTCTGACATCTTTAAAAGTATTTTTTGGTAAAGGTCAGTTATTTCCAGACAAGGACATGGAAAACAAAGGTTAGGGTAACCTGCTGGAGCTCATCAAAAGTGGGTGCACATTCTGCAAATGGACTGGGCACAGGAGCAGTTAGGCAGGTTGTCTACAGTTAGGCCCATCAGAGTTTCAAGACCTCTTGATGCTTTGTGATCCTGGCAAGCTACCTCACCTATCTGCGCCTTAGTTGTCTCATCTGTAAAAGGGAGATAATGGTGACAGCCAGAACACACTGTTACTGTGAAGATTACAAGAAGTAAAATGAGCTGGCACAGGATAAGTACTGCCCAAACTCCAGCCATCCACTTATGTATGGGACACTGTGAGATGTGGACATTAGGAAGGATGTCCTTATAAAGAAGAAACACACTACACTAGGTGCAGATAATGTGCCACAATGAGGCATAAAATCCCAAACTTCCCTCCTAAGATTAGTGGTTATAAGAACTGCAAACTGGAAACCTCCCCCTACAGCAGGTAACACGTGCAGTTTCCATAACCTGCAAAGTCCTAAGAGTTCTGAATTCAGCACAGCATATACCAGGTGCCACACTCTCTAGCAAATACAAAATCATAAAGATATGGGATCTAAGAACACTATCTGCCTTCTTCAAGCAAAATAAGCAAAATATAGATTTGTTTTCTGCTGAATCTTTCCTATAAATCCCAAGACCTCCAACAAAGTTTTGGTTTCTCTAAGCCGGCTCAATGGCAGAAGTTCTAAAGGATTTGAGTCAAAATTCCATGAAAGTTCCAGACTCCCTCTTGCATATTTATGCACCATGATAGGGATTAATAGAACCCAAGCATCATCCCCATGGTCCAAGGCTCTTGAAAACTGTATGAGAACTGCTCTGAAACAGACGTATGCCACAGCAAAGTAGCAGTGAATGTCAAGTGTGGAGACAGCGGAAACCTTTTTAGGCAAAACTCTTTCTTTCTCCATTTATTTCCTTCTCTGTTATTTTTTCTTGAGTTCAATCTCTAATACCAAAAACCAAAAAACAAAAAACCCAAAACAACAACAACAACAACAAAACAACAACAAAAAACTGTATTCTCCCCATTAAAATAGCAAGGTTAAGTAATCCTAGAATCACATTTAGCAGAATAGGGCATTGTTTCATCAACCAACTCATTATACCAGGGGTTAGCCAACTTCTCCTATAATAAGAATAAAAATTCGTAACTTGGTGAGCTGTATGTTCTCTGTTGCACCCATTTAGCTTTGGAACTTTGGTGTTCACTGTGCAGAGTAATAAGTAAATGAAAGGCAATAGTTGTGCTCCAATAAAACTTCACTTAGGGACACAGACATTTGAATTTCATGTAATTTTCACGTGTCATGAAATCTTTTTGTTTTGATTTCAACCATTCAGCACTGTAAGAACCATTCTGAAGCAGGCCAGGCTGGATCTGACCCACAAGTTGTAATGTGTGAAGAGAATATCAAAGATGGCAGAATAGGGGAAAGAATCCCTGACACAGGGGTGTCTGGCAGGGGCTCCTTCCTCCATGGGTTAGCGCAGATCTCATAGGCAGGTAGCTACACATGGTATGCTGCTCACCATCACGTCACTGCACAGAGGTGCTTCTCAAGTGTGGGCTATCTACCATCAAATCACCTGAACACTCCTTAAAGGTGCACTCAAGTTCAACAAGCTGCTCAGGTGACTGACCAAGGAACGAGAATCTCAAGGATTCCTGTGGAAGGCTTGGTTTAGATCTCCCCTTGACATGAGAGGTACTGCAAGCATTGCCACCTGCAGAGTCCTTGCAAGCCCACAGAAGAGATCAGAAACAGCAGCCTCGCATCCCTCTAAACAAAGGCACAGGGTCAAGACTCCATTTTTACAGGATCCTAGTTGAAGTCCACCTGAGCAGAAAAGAGAAAACTAAAAAAATGCTGCAGTGTCTGGGCTATGCTTCAAAATAATTCACTGTGGGGCAGAGATGAAGCAAGATTGGGCCATGACTCATTAGCTGTTGAAGTGGTGTGATGGCGACAAGGAGGCTCATTAAAATATTTTCTCTCCTGTATGTTTCAAATTGTCCATAAGAAAAAGCTAGGTGGAAAAACAGATATGAGAAACCCCAGAGAAAAACAGAGATAAAGACTCTCAGGGAGAGGGTTTTATGTCTATAATGTAGTGCCTTTAACAGTACTTCACACAAACACCTATGTGTTTCCAGTTAACTAGGAACCATTTTATTTCTTCCTAAAAAAGCAAAAAGGTTGTGATGTTGTGCTGACTCAGTACTCACCTCCCCAGTCCATCCTTAAAAAATAAAAAAAAAACTAGCTGCCTATAGGTACATACCAACCTTTTTTCCATCTTGCCCCAGGCTCAACTATGTCCCTGCTATTTTGACAGGGAAATCACCTGTCATCAAGTGTGACTATCACCCTGGGTTGCCATCCTTCTCCCCTGCCGAAATATCAGAGATAAAAGAGGTAGTGTCCTGTCTTCACCCTTTCTGGAAAGTGTGAATGGAACACTGATCTCAGAACAGAGCAACAGGAAGTGCTGGAAGGAAGCCTCTGGCCTCCCCTGGTGCCATAACCCTGAGCCCCCAACACACAGAATGTAAGTATAACACACAGAATAAAAGTGTCCTTTTTTTTTTTTGAGGCACAATACATTGGAAATTTGGTCATCTGAATCATTCACCCTATGGAACTCAGTTCAATCTTCACAGTAGTTCACTTCATTCTTGGCGGATGGGGATGCTGAGGATTAAACCCAGGGGATCACATATGCTAAGCAAGCACCCTACCACTGAGCTGTACAAGTCCTTTTTAAAAATCCTACTTTGAGACAGGGTCCTCCTAAGTTGCCCATGCAGGCCTTGAACTTGCTTGT
Organism: Glaucomys volans; assembly: GCA_020662805.1. Taxonomy (NCBI): domain Eukaryota; kingdom Metazoa; phylum Chordata; class Mammalia; order Rodentia; family Sciuridae; genus Glaucomys; species Glaucomys volans. Next base: position 19,101 of record JAJEJO010045803.1, on the reverse strand, counting down.
GATCCTCCAGCCTTAGTCTCCCCGCTAGCTGTGACTAGACTTGTGCCATCATACCACACCTAGCCCAATTCATTTATTCTTTTTTTTTTTTTGGAGCAAATACTAAACACAAAAGTGTGCAGGAACTGAGTATGTCTTTATCAAAAATGTCCCTGCCTTCAGGATACATACACTCTAAAGCAGAAGCCATCACAATACATACAAGTGGTGACATCATGGAGAAAGGAAACGTTGAGGGTACTATGATATCCACACAACAGGTGGACTTCAGAGAAATCAGGGATGACTTCCCAAAGAACTCATTCTTCCAATTCCATTGCTGATTCCCATAAAGACACCATATATGTTTAAAAATTTGCTGTGAAATTAAGGCTTTTGATACTGGGGATTGAACCCAGGGGTTCTTTCCCACTGAGTTACATCCCTAGGCCTTTTTATTTTTAGACAGGGTCTTGCTAAGTTGCTTAGGACCTTGCTAAGTTGATGAGGATGGCCCCAAACTTGTGATCCTCTTGCCTCAGCCTCAGGAGTTCTGGGATTGATTACAGGTGTGCACCACTGTGCCTGGTACATTTTCATTTTTTAAGGCTCCTGTGTGTTCAGGCACTAATGTAGAAATTCCAGTCAGTTATTCATACCAATTAACTCCATCTAAACATAAATTTGCGAGATATTACAAATACAGACTTGTACAAATTATCTTGGGGAAAAAGGTTATTTGTTAAGTTCACTCATTTAAAAAGGTCAAAATATAATAAATCTTTTTCCACCAAGCCAGCTGTACTATTAACAAATATTTACAAATTACAAAAAAAACCAAAGTAATAAAAATATGAGAATGCAGACACATAATAGGCTAAACTGAAAGGAACTGGAATTTTATCCTAACATTTGCCTACCTGTGCTAAAAGAAGAGCCAAACCACAAATAACCTCACTTCCACACAAATCAATAGTCCCAACCTTCTTCCACAGCACTAACATTAACCCCTGGGCAATCTTGCCACAAAGGAATTGGCCAAAGTAAGTCACAAGAAGAGAAAGAAAAAAGGAAAAAAGAAAGTCTAACTGTGTATTTGAACTATGGGAGTGGGGACATGTTGATAATCCACAGGAAGCTGTGGAAGCTTCCTACGGAAGATGCCTTGGAAGGTAGACATACGTATTATTTTGCATATAGTTTCTGGAAACTCTGACCTCTGGAAGCCTATTCAAGGGTCCCAGGTTTACGATCCCTTGACTTAGATAAAAATCAAACGAGGAAGTCAGGTCTGGGATTATCAGCAGTTAAAAGCAATTAGTGTGTACTGAGTCATTATACATAGGTTATCTAATTTAATTTCAACCCCTACAAAAACCTTGGGAAATTTGTAGCATAATCTACTTTTCCAAATAGGGAAAGCAAAATTCAGAGAGATGAAGTAACAAAGTGAAGGTTAAGTCACTTTCTCTCTCATCCAGGTTTTCTGACCTCTAGGTCATAGCAGAAATTGGAGAATTCAAGGAGTCTAGTGCAGATTCCTAGAGTTCTTCTAAAATGCAAAGTTGCTGATTTTCCATGCTTCATTCACACAATTTATTTATGTATTTCTTCTCAATGTAATGAGAGGAATTAGTACAGTTAATTCTAAAACATCTTTTATTGATAGGAGATAAACTTAGCCAAACACAATGGACGGGGTTCAATAAGTTTTGGTAATATTAAGTATATTTTTATTCTTCAAACAGCTGACCTGGGCTGTTTGTTAAGACAACATACAGGTCCACTTCATGGAGTTCTCAGACTTGGATTTTTAAACAGTGCCAAAAAAATCCACAAAGTCCAAAGAAATGTAGAACTGTCTGAATTTAAAACTTCAGTCTCTCAAAACAGGCAAGCACAAGTTACAGAAAGTCTGGCAGCTACAACATCCTCTAAATGGTGAGAGTAGCTTAGAGGGGAAAAGAAAGAGGGAGAGAGAGAGAGAAAAAAAAGTGACTGCTAACAAACACTAATAATTTAATAATCTGATAGTTCAGAAGCACACACAATCAAATCTATGACCCTTTCGAGCTTCCAGTAGGTAAGTAGTCAAAAGATCTTAGAGTTTCATGGAACACCTGCTGATAAATGCATCCCAACAGAAAAACAGAACAAAAATGGGTCCAGGCCACTAAATTTGGTTGGGTCTTGGTCCAAATCAAGGTACTCAGTGAAACACTAAGACACTTACACATCCTCTATAGGGGAATTACCAATAATCAGCATCCTGTTTTCACACAGATTTAGAAACCCTTTATGGGAAATGTATCCACACCCAGAGAAAGAAAACTAAGAACAAGAGTGGATCAGGTCCTCTAAAGCTCTACTCCAACTGCTTCCTATGAGAGTTGCCACCTAGTGATTTTAATTTTTTAAGCCCAGGCGGGCTGCCAATTCCACACTAAAACCGGACTAACAACTGATTTTTTCTATTGCAACATCGCCAACAAGTCCTGTGCTTTCCCTCTTTGCCCTCAAACAGCAATTCTCCTTTTGAAAATCAACTAATTTGCTCTATGATCTGTTCCAACTAGAAGCTCGCATAGGGCTGCCACTGTATTATTCTTCCTCATGGTGCCAAGAGGTCAAGTTGGCAATTGATAAAAACCAAAGTGGTGAAAGTGAAGAAAAGGCAGGTGTTGAAAACAAGAAGTAAATGTAGAGAAGTAAACTACCAGCCAGCTCTGGACTTGAAAATTTCCCTGCTGTCAAAATTCTACCTATTCCAAAGTATTTGGGATGCTAAGCCTCACTCATGGCCTTTTCCTTTCTGAACACAGTGTGCCCAGGCCTGGTGCAGTCAGGTAGTATCAAGGGCCACCTAATTCACAGAAAAAAGGAAGTCCTAGGACAAATCTGACAGTTTCCAGACACCTGACCTTTCATTTGTAGGCATACCTTTAGCTACACATATTTCCCTAGAGCATCCTTCCACCAAACAGCTTAAAACTAACCAAATAATTAAACTCCGATTTTACTAGATATGGGCAGTAAAATCTTGTTTCACCATCTAAAATTTTGGTCTTTTTTATCTTTCTTTCTTCTTTTTTTTAAATCCCCTGATCTGGCAGCTCACAAAAAATCTGGCCAATTGCACTCCTGGGTTGTGAAGAACCTTTGGTAGCATCTTGTACTTTGATTTCCACAGAAATAAAGCGGCAGCGGTTATGACATCTTTTTTCTAGTTCAAAATTCATTCTAATTCGCCAAAAAAAACACTTTTGTGTGATCAGATTTCCTTTCTACGGTACCCACCCCAAGAATTGTGGAAATGATTCTAAAGCTGAGAAATCCTTCCTCCACTCATGTTCTCCATAAGGGGGTCACACCTGAAGGGATCTAGGTTAAACTCCCTAACCGGTTCCCAGCGCTCATCACCTAGCAATGCCACTCAGGCTGCACCTTGTCAGTCTTCCACTGAAGGGTTCCAGGATGCTCCCAATTACAGGAAGCCCCCAGAAGCCGGATTTTCCCAAATGCTTGGCCCTCCCCCTCCCTGCTCCTCAGGCAGCATCCTCGAGGGGGAAGGGGAACGGGTAAGGTGGGCTCAAGTTCCGGTCCCTGGTGAAGCAGCAAGGAAACTTCCCCGGGGTTTGCACAAACTCCATCAGGGGGGCTGGACTCACCTTCCCGACAGAGCCCCATGACTTCGCGGTTTTTCCCAAACTCCTTGAAACTTTCGTCCAATTCCGTCCCTAGGAGATACACACACACAGGAGGAGGGGAGAGGCAGGTCAGTGGCCAGGAGTGTGACGCACGCTCACGCACGCACGGGTAGGTGTGGGCACCTCCTCGTTCCGCAACACGGCGAACGATAGCATCTCTGACCCCCGAGGGGGCGGGTCACAGGACGGGGTGGCGGGGGAGGGGAGGAGAGGGTAGAGGAAGGGGGAAGTGGGGGGCGTGGGGAGGAGGAGGGCGTGGACACTCACCGTCCTTCCCAGGAAGTTTGGAAGCCTCGACCCACAGATTCCACGACTGTCCCAGCATCGCTTCGGGACTGGGCAGGGGCCTGCGCTCCCCGACCGTCGCCATTGCAGCGGCCGAGGTGGAGGCGGCGCCCGGACCGCCGTCCTCCGGCCGTAGGCGCCGCGGCGGCGGCTGCTGCCGCGGGGGCTGCGGAGGCTGCTGCTGCTGCTGCTGCCGGGCGGCCGCTGCTCCGCCCGCCGCCGCCGCGCGGCGCGGCTCCCCCCTGACGTCATCCGCGGCCCGCTCCGACATTCTTTCCGCTCCTACAATGTAACAAAAAAGGGGGAAAAGAGTCTCGCGGGGGCCGCTTTTAAGGAGGCGCCGGGGAGTTCCGGCGGCGTGCGCGGCCCGCAGGCCGGGTGGGGCGCGCTGACAGCGCCCCCGGCCGCCCAGCCCCCAGCCCGCCTCCTCCCGGGCCACCCCCCGCTCCGGGCGCAAAGTCCGCGGCGCGGGCTCGCTTTCGCTTTCGCCTCCCGCGGCTCCTCGGGGGAGAGGACCAGCCGCCGGCGGCCCGCCACCGGGGCGCTGGATCCCCTGCCTGCCTGCCTCTGCCCGGAGGAGCCGGCGCCGAGGCCGGCGCCCGGAGCTGCCCCCGCCCCAGCTCCGCGCCCCAGCACGGCGGCCCGCCGCGGGGAGGCCGGAGCCGCACCCCGGGTTCCCCGGCTGCCCACCCTGCGGCCGCTTGCATCCCCGGGCCGGGCCCGGCGGCCCCGCTCCTTCCTTCCGTCCGCGCGTCCGTCCGAGCGGCGGCGCCCGGCCGGCTCCCTTAAGCGGAGGCGCCTCCCGTCGCCTCCTCCCCCTCGCCGGTCCCTCCCTCTCAGCTCGCTCCGGCGAAGTTTGCGCGTCAAGCCCCCGGAGTGGAGCCAGGGCGAACTCGGAAACGCAGCCACCTATGGAGGAGCCGGCCGGCCGGCCGGCCTCGGGTATCACCGAGCGTCGCCGCCGGGGCCGGGTAGAGGAGCTCGTGCAAGGAAAAGCACTTGACTTGTCTCGCGGGTGGCCCACAGTTGTCAAAAAGCATGAATGGGAAGCCGCCACAGAGCGGACGCTCGGCACGTACGGAACCACAGGCAGGTATGAAAATGCCGCCCAGGTATTGGCCCAGGTGTCAGCCCTAAGCCCCTGGTGCATGCGATGGCGCCCACGTGTGTGCCCCAGTGCCCACAAGTGGAGGTCACAGTTGGCGCCTGGGGAACCTGGAATTTCTTGTCCAGTAGAAAGGGGACCACGAAATCAGTGTTAAGAGGTAGTACAGGAGAGAAACCGAGGCGATTTTTATCCGTTTTCAGAGTCACTACCTCAAATTTCTGTATTTCTCCTTCCATTGCTCCTGGAAGTGATTCATTCATCCTCAAAATAAAAATCTTGCCATTTAAAAATCGCACTCATTTTTAACTTAAGTGGTTAGTCTCTCCCTCTTTATTGTCTTTTCTTGGGCGGGGTGAGAACACACAGCTTAGGAGAATGTACAGAATTCCTAGAAAACATGTTGGAAAGGCACTGTTTTCCATCAGTGTTTGTTCACTAAATTAAGGCATTCGTCCACAAAACTTTACACCACTCCTCAATGTGAACGCACACCACTTTTCCTTAAGTGGTAGGCTAAAGATGGTAAAATAAAAAGCTACTTAATGAACTAAAGCATATGAAAGGCTTGAAACAGTAGCAGACTACATTGAATACTTGCCGTAAGTGTTGCTATTATTACTGTTATCTCAAACTGATGTGAAAACCTGAAGCCTGAGACAAAAACAGTGATTCTGATCATCACGTTTCACACTGTAGTAATATCAGCACTCCTGTACCCTGTACAGAGCTGCTTGCTTACAGGTGTTTCTCTGACTAGGTGGGAAGGTGTTTTATTTACTTATTTTTTGGTCTTGTTTTTTTTTAATCTCAAAACATTTGGTGTGACAGGAGGCCAACTTCCCCTTTGAAGAAACAAAAGTCCAACTTGCAGAAATATAAGAACGTTTGAACAAGAGTAAAAATTAATAAGGAAATGCAAGACTCCAGTGGAGAGGGTTTTAGATTCAAATTTTAAAAATACACACATATGTATGAATTTTTTATTTAGCCAGATTTAAACTGTGTAAATTTTTTTCTTCTGGAATTGCAATGCAAACAAGATCATTAAGTGAAACTATGGATGCTTCTAGTCCTTATCAAAATACAGTTGGCCCTCTGGCTCTCCACCCACAGATGGAACCAACCATAGGTTGAAAGTACTTTCTTTCAAACAAAACAAACAAAAAAATTGACCTTTGGTGAACATGTACATTTTTTTTCTTGTCATTATTCCGTAACTACCAGCTAACAATTATTTTCATAACATTTACATTTTATTAGCTATTATAAACAATCTAGAGATGATTTAAGGTACATGAGAGGATGTGCCTAGGTTATATGCAAATTCAGTGACATTTTATATAAGGGACTACAGCATCTGCAAATTTTGGTGATGGGGGTGGGGGAATCCTGGAATCAATTCCCTGAGATATTGAGGGACAGCTGTAACCAAAAATAGAGAAATGACTGGAAGGATTTAATTTTAAAAATCATGTCTAAAGTTTTAACTTCCTAAGTAAGATTATCAAAGAAAAAATGCATGGTCAAAACATATACTCCCTTGCCAACAAGAGAGTTGGATATCTCCACTACAGACTTTCAACTTTTCATACATTCTGAATCACTTAAACATCTACAAAATTACATGAAAATATCCAACTTCTGATTCCCTGGATTAAAGGGTACAACTTGTCGATTACTTTGAATTCTGTAATTCTACATTTAAAATAAATGAAGAGCTGGGGATATAGCTCAGTTGGTAGAGTGCTTGCCTTGCAAGCACAAGGCCCTCGGTTCAAGCCCCAGCACCGCAAAATAATAATAATAATAGTAATAATAAAATAAAATAAATGAAAATTTCAATATAATGGCATTTGAAGCTGCCAGTGAAAAAAGTTGAGGATCACTCAGCCATTTAGATACCAAAGGGAACTTGAGTATAATTTTTCTGATTCCTGAAAGTGCATGTTGAGAATTAAAAGAAGGGGAAGAATGGCAGATGTGAAATATGGTCTCATTTCCTCCAGACATTGCTTGATTTCTCTCCTTTTACATGTGAAAATATTTCAGTTTACCAATATGACTTCCAGTCAATGAAGATCAAAATAGCAATCTGTAATACTTCAAATTTTATCCTAACTCTTGCTTGATATCTTTTTTTTGTTCAAAGTTTCTGATTGGTTTAATAAGATACAAGAGTGCTTAATATATACATATATATTATGTATATATTATATATATATATGATAGTTACTAAGGGACCTTAATTATAATTGTAGCTATCAATTGTTGAGCACCTCAATAATTGCCATAGGTACCTTATTGCATTATCTCAGTATTGGCAATGGTGTCTGTTAGAAATTATATTATTTACAATGGACAGATAAGGAAAATGAGGTAGGGCTCTACAGCCAGTCTTGCTTTTGCTGGGGTGCAGATATTAGCTCTTCCACTCAAGCTGTGCTACCTAACTTGCCAGTACCTCAGTTTCCTAATCTATAAAATGGAGAGAAGGCCAGATATTTCAGGATTACATGAAAAGATCCCTGGCACAAAGATTAACCCAAATACTATAAATAAGTGCCTTATATCAAGCTGAGCAATTCAGTTCAATACTTACCTAGGAAATTTATTACCAAATTGAGGAGGATGTGGGGACAAGAAAATGACAATTAATTCCTGGCATTATCTCCCCACCCTATTCTCTTTGCTACAATTCATGCATTTTTACCACACTGTTTCATCATACATGAAAAAGCCCTAACTTCTAGAAAAGATAGATATCCATAGTTTGGGGTTTCCTAATAGTTGGAATGAATCACAAGACAAGTCAAAACTGCAAGCTGAGAAAGTGCATCTGATTTTCAAATGTTGGCAACAGTTTAAAAGTATTCCGTATACAAAGAACATTAATTATTAACACGTGTACAACAGAAACTCAAATAGTTTTTCTACCAGGCCATAATAAAGAATTTGAAGACCTCTTACCTAATCTGCTAGCCTCCATACCCAGAAATAAAAAAGAAAACAGCTCATATAATTGACATTCATTCCATTTAGGTTATTTTAATGTCGCAGGGTGTCTTGCATGACATAAATCAGTACTTAGGCCTGTGTACTTCTGATGATGTCCTCTAGCCCGGAGGAACTTTATCAACTGCTTGTACCTTTAAATAACATACATTTTGTAAGGTTTGAGTAATGGGAACTCAATTTATCTAACAATTCCCAATTGCTTACCACATATCAGGCACTCTGCTAGGCACCAGGGTAAACACAAAATAGTAACTTGAGGATATGAAAAAATTAAGAAGCAGGGAAAAAATTTAATTCATCGAAATGCTCATGTTAAAAGCTGTCACCACCAATTAGACTGTATGTAGCTTAAGAACTAGGCTGTCAGAAGTGAAATGCTGCCAAATTCTGAGCATTTTATCCCTTCCAAGGATGTATTTAAAATATGGTCTTACTTCACCATCCAAATTTAGGTATGTTCCCAGTAGGTGCCAAGGGTAACAAGGTCTCTCTTTACAAAAAGGATTCTTTGCACAGGAGATTCACTTAAAATGCTTTGTGCAAAGGCTGAACCCATTGTGATATGCAATAAATTTGTTAAAATAAGTTTATCTTTCCAGTTCCTAAATCTAGTTTTATGTAAAAAGACTGAACTGCCCAAAACTTTTCTAAGAAGCAAGACCCCACACAAGCCTTTTTATTTGGGGAAAACCACCAGTCCCAATACAAGATTTTAATAAACTTGAAAACCAGTAACTACAGTATATTTATCTGAGTAAATTACAGGGTTGGTAACAGATTCTCCATTATTAACCTCAAAGAATTGAAGTTATTTGGGTAAAAAGAAACTCAGATTTACTAAAATTAGGAATGTGTTGGATATGGTGGCTTTCTATCTTTCTAAAATTGGCAGCGCCTTTGTTCATATCTTCCCTAGCTCTTCTGACCACACCTCTCCCCTTCCTTCTTTCTTCTCCAAAGAGAGCCAGGGCTCTATTCTGCATTAGGGGTATCACAGGCGGGCCTTCCCTTAACTGTGCTCCCTCTAGTGAAATACCTTACAGCCTGTCATCAATACATCAGTATTCCAGCAGAGGGAGAAGGGTGGAAGGAATAAATTGAATTCATCAGCTCAGTGGCTGGAACTGCTGACAATCAAGTGCAATTAGGAATAATAAGGGCAGTTGCAACAGTGGGGACTTAAAAATGAGGGATGGCCATCTCTTAGAAGATGGTACACATACACTACAAAATGCGTCATTTGTCAGGCAGTTCAAAGCACTAAATTTTCAGTTCATTGTCTTAATCGTATGTGTACAGTTGGGTATGAATTACCAAAGAAACATCCAGCAGTAAGAGTGACTTGCTTGGAAAGAGAAAAAAAATTTTAAAGTACACATGTAAAAAGTAATGAATTATAAAAGCTAATAAATTATGAAATGTGACCAATTCATAAGGCCCAAATATTGCTAGAGATATAATGCTGACCTATTTTATGGTAAGCCTGATTTTGAATCTTGATTAGGACTTACTTCTCTAGGTTAAGTAATTTTTTAAAAATTGAGAGAAGGGTTTACATTTTTAAAAAGGAATGGAAACGCTGGTCAGCTATAAAAGAAAGCCAACTATAGAGTTTTAGTGCACTGCCTCAGATGCAATAAAATGCAAAGATCAGACACACTGTTAAAAATAATTTCCTATGTCATTCAATTTCCTTTGTACTGACAAAGCTTTCACTAAAACTGACTGTAAATATCACCAACTTAAGGCCCAGAAATTAAGAGCATGAGTTCTAGCACCACCTCCCAGGCTGAATCCCACTTTTACCACTTACTAGCTGTATGGCTCTGGGGAAATCACTTAACCTCTCTGTGTCTGTTTCTTCATCTATTAAATGAATAAAATAAGCATATCTACTTTATGAGGAACATTAAAAAAATTAATAATGCAAAATTGCACTGTGTCAGCTATTAGTTCCATGCCAGTCACATAGCAAGTGCCAATTCTAATGTGTCCACACTATACTATCAGACAGTCTTGCTAAAGTGCTGTAGTTACCCCAGTCCTTGCTCTAGTACTTTCAGGGGCTCCCCAGTGACCACTGAAATAAATAAAAACTTCTCCCCATGCATTCAAGGTTCTCTACAGTCTGCCCTCCCCTCAGCTCCACCACACCTATCTGTGCAATTGTATCCAGCAGGTACTCTCTGGTCCAACCAAAAGATCTAATCCATAGTTTCCAATATGCTGCACTCTCTTGCTCTCAACTCCCAAGGCTTTGCTTACAAAGGTCACTCTACCTATAATATGGGTGAAATCCTCCTGTCCAATCAAGTCCCTTCTCAATTCTATTTGTTTAGCACAATCTCCCTCCCACTAAGCACAGGGGCACCCATCCCCCACCACTAAATCACAAAGCTTCAAGGACTGGGTCACGAGTACACCCTGAAGTCAAGGTGATAATGAGAGCAGTGAGTCTCATAGGGATGAAAAATCTGACCTCCTAGGGGGTCACTGGGAACCTGGAACTCACTTCCCAAACCACAGTAGTCTCAGACAGGTCCCTGAGCTGGTCAGAAAATGCTTAGGGCTGAATCCAGGAGAAATGATGCCAGGTACTAGTACAGGATGGCAGGAACGACACAGAGGGTTCTTCCCTTGTCCTCAGCAAAATTCCAGCTCTAAGCAAAGCCACAAACCCAGAAAACATGGCATCCTGATTTTCCAGACATTCTTTGCACCCTTGTCCAGCAATCTATCTGGGTTTACACTTCTCAAAGGACAGATTATACCAGATAAACTTGTAGTCCCTTTCCATTCCCAAAGGAAAGTCTTCCTTTTCTTAGTAGAGGTAAAAGGGCTGTAGAATTAACAGATTGAACTATTTTTCAATAATGTGTCTGAATGACTATGAATATAGTTCCCTGTCCTTTCCTTCCCCAAAGTGTACACACATACACATACATAAAAACAAATTCTCATAATTTATGGCGGGGGGAGAAAGATGAAGAGGAGGAGAAGGAAGAAAATTCTCATATAAATGAGAATGACGTTTTTCGATGTACTGATCCCTCAACCTTTCTTCCCAAAAGCACAAAATTTTTATACCCTCATGGCCATGCTGGTTTTAAATGGTATCAGAAATGGCTCTTGGCAAAGTTTCTGACCTTTTTCTTTTGTAATTCACAATCTCTTGATCAACATAAAATCTTCAGGAGCCAGAGACCTTATTCTTCTTTCCACTGATCCCACCCCCAACCCCCAAGAATCTGATCTAAGTGAAGGAAATTCAGGAGCAGAAAAGGGGAATGGAACAAAACAAACTGCTATAGGTGAAATGTGTCTTTCCAGCTTTCCAAAGCTTCATGCTTCTCTACTTCAGAAAACAGGTATTCTCACAAAAATGAAGAATTTTCCAAATAGTTTCTTGGATTGTGGCAGCAGAGTAGCAATACTAGGTGGGCTAGAATCTAACTTGTCAGGTATTTCTTGAAAAACAGAGCCAAACAGGTAAACTGCACCTCACTGAAATCAAACTTTTGTTCTTAAAGGATACCATCAAGAAAGTGAAAAAAAAAAAAAAAAAAAAAACCCAGAGAACAGAGGATTTTTTTTTTCAAATCAAGTATCTGATAAGAGATTTGTATCTAAAAAATAGAAAGAAATCTTACATCTCAAATTTTTCTAAGATGAGTAACTTAATTATTAATATTGGTAAAGGATCTCAATAGACATTTTTCCAAAGAAGACAATATAAATGACCAACAAAAAAAGTGCAAAGATACTCAACAACAGTGGTCATTAAGAAAATGCAAAACTGTAAGAGAGGGGCTGAGGTTGTGGCTCAGTGGTAGAGTGCTTGCATAGCATATGTGAGGCACTGGGTTTGATCCCCAGCACCACATAAAAATAAACAAAATAAAGGTATTGTGTCAATGTACAACTAAAAAAGTGTTTAAAAAAAAAAAAGCTGTAAGAGATATTCCTTCACACCCACCAGGATGGCTGTAATAAAGAACAACAACAAAAGCATGGAAAATGTCAAGAGTATTAACAAGTATGTAAATAGTCATACATTGCTAGGAGGCAGCAGGGGAATGAAAAATGGTACAGCCACTATGGAAAACAGTTTAGTAGCCACTCAAAGGTTAAACATAAAATAACCATATCATCCAGCAATTCCACTTCTAAGTGTATAATCAAAAGAATTAAAAGCAGGGCTGGGGTTGTAGCTTAGTGGTACAGTGCTTGCCTAGCATGTGTGAGGCACTGGGTTCCATTCTCAGCACCACATATAAACAAACAAACAAACAAATAAATAGGTCCATAGACAACCAAAAAATTTTTTTTTAAAAATTAAAAGCAGAGACTCAGACACTTGTATGCAAATGTTCATTAGTTGCATTATTGGTAATAGCCAAATTGCGGAAACAACCCAAATGTCCATCAGCTGATGAAGAGTTAAGCAAACTGCAGTGCATCCATACAAGAATACTGTATCTTTTAACAATAATCCTCCACTCCATAAAAAGGACCAAAGCACACGATATATGAATAAACCTTGAAAACATGCTAAGTAAAATAAGTTGGACACAAAGGGTCATATATTACATAATTTCATTTATGTGAGTTATCCAGAATAGGCAAAATCCTAGAGACAGAAGACAGATTATTGGTTTCTAGGGGCCAGGGGAAGGGAAGATGGGGAGTCACTGCTCAATGGATATGCAGTCTCCTTTGGGGAGCCTGAAATTGTTCCGGACACAGACAGAGGTGATAGTTGCACATAGGTAAATAAACTATAAATCTTTAAGCTGCACACTTTAAGTGCAAACATCTATGATAACTGAACTACATCTCAATAAAGCTATTTTTGTAAAGCCAACATTAAAATGTGGAATACTTCACAAAGAATTCTAGATTGACTTCTCTTGAGAACAGCAGTAAGATCAGACATCACCAGCCACAGCACTCTTCATGGCAACTAGGAGTTGGAGCTAAAACTGGCCCTGGGATCCATTTCTGCTATTTCCTAACTCTCGGCCTTGACGGAACACTTTCTGACTCTACCTCAGTTCTTTTATAAAGGTAGGATCCTGATAGTATCTATTCCATCAGGTTGTTACGAGAGTCAAAGAATTCATAGCTTAGGACAGTCAGTGTCTGGCCCATAGTGACTGCTCAATAACTGTTACCTACTTTTATATTTTATGCTATCTCAACCTCTAATAAAAGGCATTTTGGCATTTGCTTTTCAACTTTTGTAGTATTTACAAATAAAAGTATAGCATATAATGTAGCAATCCAAAACAAAGTAGTAGGAAGGCCACCAAGATATTAATTTTGAAAATCAGCATGCAGCAGGGTGCAGGCACACGCCTATAATACCAGCAGCTTGAAAGGCTGAGGCAAGAGGATTTCACAAGTTGAAAGCCAGCCTCAGCAGCTTAGTGAGGCCCTTAGCAACTCAGTGAGACCCTGTCTCAAAAATTAAAAAATAATGGGCTGGGGTTATAGCTCAGTAGTAAAGCACTTGCCTAGAATGCATGAGGCACTGGGTTCAATCCTCAACACCACATAATAATAAAATAAAGGTAAAAAAAATAATAAATAAATAAAAAAGGCCTGGGAATGTGGCTCAGTGGTTAAGTGCCCCTGGGTTCAATCCCTGGTACTTCTCCCCAAATTAATGTGCAAAAACTACTATGCATATAATGTGTCCATTTTTGTGAAAAAGTGATGATGATGGTGGTAGTGATGGTGAAAAGTCTATGCATTAAAAAAGTCGTAATATCTCTTAGAGTTATGGGGAGCTTTTATAAAATATTTAGATTTTTTTAACAATATAGTTTTATAATCAGTAGCCATATGATAAGGATATTGATAAAAGAAGAAGAAAGTCTAAATTAATTTTGATTCTTCGGGGATATGATCACAAAACACCATCAGGTAAATAGTGGTATCACAGAGACTAGTTCCTTTGCTTTGAAACTCATCTTTCAACTTGTATTTCCAAACCACCAATCTCTCTTCAGTGTTCCTCTTCCCCTTAGAGTATACTGCAGCTTTATTTTGCAGTTGGTAAACTCCTTGGCTTAGCAGGGAACATTCTCACTATAGGGCCCAACCTTTTTCCACTCTCATTGACCATCAAAGACTCTAACTAAATCAGCTACTTGTAACCAAGACAAAGATACATTTAGAAATTTCTTCTGAATACCATTATCTTTCTTTTCTTGGATAAGATAAAATTCACATAAAATAAAATTCAGGGCTGGGGATATGGCTCAGTAGGTAGAGTGCCTGCCTTGCGACCACAGGCCCTGGGTTCAATCCCCAGCACCACCAAAAAAATAAAAAAAATAAAATTCAAACATTTTAACCATTTTAAAGTTACAATTTAGTGACATTAGTACATTCATGATGTGGTACAACCAACATCACCATATAGTTCCAGAACATTTTCCCTACCCCAGAAAGAACCTCATTCTATTAAACAGTCACTCCCCAATCTCCCAACTCCTATTCCCAAGGAAATCACATCTGCTTTGTGTCTCTGGATTTGTACCTATTACAGGTATTTCATACAAATGAAATCCTATAATATGTGGCCTTTTGTGTCTGGCTTCCTTCATTTAGCATGTTTTCCAGGTTTATCTACGCTGGAGTTATATAACAGTCTTTCACTTCTTTTTATGGCTGAACAAAACAGAAGACCCCTCTTTATCCACAGTTTCACCTTCTGAAGTTTCAATTACTAGTGGCCAACCTCAGCCTAAATATTAAATGGGAAATTCTGGAAACAATTCATAAGTTGTTCACTGTTGTGAATGTATGATGAAATCTTTAGTCATCCTGCTCCAACCTGGCCAGCATATGAATCATCCTTTTGTCCAGTGTATCCATGTGGTATATGCTACTGGCCTAGAAGTCACAAATAGGCTGTCTCAGTTATCAGTGTTGCACTGGTGTGTCAACTAACCCTCACACAGTAGCCTAAAACTATTTCACAATGCCTGTTATTCACCTTACTTCATCTCATCAGGTAGGCAATTGTATCAATTCATATCATCACAAGAAGCGAGATTGAGTACGGTACAATAAGCAGTTTTGAGAAGTATGGAGACTATATTTGCATAAATTTTATTACAGTATCTTATTCTTTTTATTTTATTAATTTCTTATTATACATAATTAATAAATTAAATTTTATCACGGGTATGAGTACATAGGAAAAAACATAGTATATATAAAGGTTTGGTACTATTTGTGGTTTCTGGCATCCACTGGGGTCTTGGAACATATCCCCCCTGGATAAGCTACAGAAGTGCTCTACTCCACTGGGGGTACATACCACATTTTGTTGATCCATCCATTAGTTGAAGGATATTTAGGTTGTTTCCACTTTCTAGCTATTGTGAATAGTCACTTTCTTTGGTCTCCTGCACTGATCAAAAAGCAAGCTTTCATTTCAATGTAAAATCAACTCTCATCTTTTCCAACTTAGCCTGAACCAGAGTTTTCACCTTCCTCTGTACTACTTCACCAGTTCTATAGTTGAGGGAGCAAATGATAAGCACGTAACAGAATCTCACAGCCTTATTTAGGTTGAGTCAAACTTTGTTCTTTTCTTAAATTAGTAATTTAAGTCCAGATTTCATTTCCCTTAAAGTTTTTGGAGATCTGGCAACATCTCTTGCCTGGGTTATTGTAATAGCCACAGTTTAATTGGTCTCCCGTTTTTGCCTTGCCCCCTACAGACTATCTTACTATAATGGCCTCAGTGGTTTTATTAAAACAGAAGTCAAATCAAGTCACTCTTCTTAAAATCTTCCAATGCTATTCCAGATCTATCAGAATAAATGCCAAGGCCTGTTTGATGGCCTCTGAGGCCATATACCCTGGCCCTGTTACCTGTCTGCCTCATTTCCTATCCTTTTCTCCCAACTCACCACTCAGATCTGGCCTTCTCCTTTCTGCTGCTTGCACAGCCCATGCAGGCTTCTGCCTCAGGTCTTTGCACAGCCCATTCACTCTTCCTCCAGAGAGCTCACCTTCAATGCTCAAATCTCACCTTCTCACAGTCCTGCCACAATCACTCCCACTTAAAACTTCAAGTCCCATCTTTTATCCATATTCCAGGTTTCTTTACTCTCACTTGTTTTTCTTGCCAATTATTATCATATAATATATAACGCATTTGTCTACTATTGTCCTTTTCTCTCATTAAAAAGTATGGCCATTATTGAAAACAATATGAAGGTTCCTTGGAAAATTAAAAGTAGAATTACTCTATAACCCAGCATTACCATTGGTAATAGTATTTGGTATATATAGAATACATACCAAATTGGTATATATTTTACCAAATTGGTATTTGGTAATTGGTATATATAAAAAGAAAATGACATCTTACTGAAGAGAGACCTGCACACTCATGTTCATTACAGCTTTATTCACAACAGTCAATAATGAGTAAGGAAATGACAGTATATGCAATGAAATATTATTCAGCCTTAAAAAAGAAGGAAATTATGTCACTTATGAGAACATGGATGAACTTGGAAGACATAAACTAAGTAAAATAAGGCATTCACAGGAAGACAAATACAGCACGGTCTCACTTAAAGAGTTTGAACCACCAGAGGCTGGGGGTGGGGCAGTGAGGGGGAGAGGGAGATGCTGGGAAAATGATACAAAAATCTCAATTAAATAGAAATTTTTTTAAAAACGTGACTCTAATTAATAATGTCTCCTTAAGACTTGCAGTCTTAAAAATTCTCATCACAAAAAGGTGATTAAAGTATGTGGAGTCATGTATCTGTTAATTAGTTCAGTTTAGCCATTCCACACGTATTCATATTTCAAAACAATATGCTATACATGAGACACATGTAAATTTTTATTTTTTTACAGTGCTGGAGATTGAATCCAGGGGCCTCACGCATGCTAAGAAAGTGCTCTACCACTGAGCCACATCCTCAGCCCAAATATATATGATTTTCATTTGTCAATACCAAAAAGGTAAGTGCCAATTCAATGGGAGGGACTTTCATCCCCTTGATTTACTTATTTATCCCCTGTACCCAGAAAGGAACATAGCATGTAAGTTGATTGACATTCAATAAAACTTTGCTGACTGAATGGTTATTGGGCCTACAATCAGCACTGAGAAGGGGCTGCTACTTCAGATTGGTCATGAACTTGTCAATTTCTCACTGTCCATCCAGCCCATTTGATGCCCCTCCCTGTCAGGTCCCTGCAGATATTTGGTTTGTAATTCTTATTCTTTCCCTGCCATTTGTCATTTATTTCATATTAATCTTCATTGCTATAATATTCAAAAAAGCATGTCAGAATTACAATTCATGGAAATCACCTCCTATTCTCCTTTTCACTCTCAGTAAGTAAAGAGCTCCCTTGGCATTCTGTCAAGTGGTTTCCTCCCTCCTGTCTTTCCAGACCTCACCACTGCCAGTGGTTGACCACCATACAGAAAAGCCTTGCTTCTCTCTTTTCTGGCACCTGGCAGACAGTCCACAATGAACACCATCCTCTGTGGTGCTTCTGAAGAGGAGGGCAGGATACCCCTGCATTGTGGCCCTTCAGCTGAAGGCCAGAGAATTAGAAGGGCCTATTTTGAAGGTGGAGCCTTCATAACTGCTCAGACCCTTGTTCTTTTAAACACTGAAACAGAATTGTCACATCCTTCCTGAAGCTCCTGTTTTGGTTTAATAATAGTAAAAATGCTATCTTTGCAGATGAATGTGCGTGTCGTACAAAGTGTTTCCATTTTTGCTGTAGTTGCTCAAAGCCTGATTGAGGCACCACATTTGTTGCCTGAGTAATGTAAGCCGATCAATTCCAGAGGCTGAAATTCTTTTGGTCTTTCCTGTTTGGATTCTGTTCAGTTTTATCCTTCAATGACTCATGTTAAAATGCATCTTAACTTGTAAACCTCCTCATTCCTTTTCGTAGACAGAAGAATGGATTTTTTTAAAAAATTAAAACTCTTCCAGGAATTTTATCCTTTTTCACATTCTGTGAAATTTACCCCAAATAGTAAATGCATAATGGTGACCACATAGTGAGAAACTCCAATAATGGTGGCTGCTATTTTCGTAATGATTTGAGACAGCTCATGAGCACAGAACTGTCTGGCAGCCTGGGCAAAGGCACTAGGCCCAGAAAGTGTGCCTGAAGAACTCCTGCCTGTTTTACCATCTTGTTTAGCATCTCCCCTGTCCTTACCAGCTGGGTCTTCATTGTGTGGAGAGAGAAGAAAACAAGAGCTGTGGAAGATGAAGTGGGAGAAAACCACAGGGGCATACCTTTTGACAACCTCCCAGGAGAAAGAAGGTACAGATGGGGAAAGAGGGGAATTCTATCTCTAACACCTTCCTGCAATTTTAACAACCATTCTGGGGTTAGGCTTATTATTTAGCAATTTTTGTGTTGAGAAACAAATATCTAATAGTATCTGACTCCTTCAATTCACTGTCATATTCAGGGTTATGCTTAAAATTTAAGATCTTAGTACAACCAGACGAATGAGAAGTTATACTCCATTTATGTATGATGTGTCAAAATGCATTCTACTGTCAGGTATAACTAATTAGAACAAATTTAAAAAATTGTACGATTATAAAAAAAATCTTACTCAGATTCCTTACATTAAAAACTATCATTCCTTATGAAAACTTAACTCTATTATAATCTTATAATCAGAGGGATTGCATTTATTCAACTTTGCTATGTCAAAACAGTCACTTACCTTTTCTTTGGAGGGCAGGCCAAAAACCTCGATCAATTTACCAGTGGATCTTCATCTGCTATGATTATGGATGCGCCTTCTTCTTAATTCTCTTCAGATTTAAAAAAAAAAAAGACAAAGGGATGAAACAGTGGACAAAGATAATCTGAAGTCTATAATCTTAGGACTGGGATGTGGCTCAGTGGAAAAGCACTTCCCTAGTATGTTTGAGATCCTGGGTTCAATCTTTTGGGTTCACCACCAAAAAAAAAAAA